>OZ034968.1:223585-279585 GCA_964030785.1 Siderastrea siderea | reverse complement strand
GACGGTCCCTTATGTTTGCCCTAAACTGCAAGTTCAAGCAACATTTTACTGTCAGCATCTCTTGCTTTGAAACTGGTTTCATTTCCCTTTTTTAAAATGCCATTTTCCCTTAAAGTGCCACTGAGACGAAAATTCGTAGGTTTATTTCGGCCAAATTCTGTCGCAGAATATCGCGTTGTGTCTATATTTACCCAGAAAACTGAACAAGAAACCCTCCATCCCAATATTTTTTAGCTCCAAAGCTGCGTAAAATGTGTCCGCCATTACTGAAAACGTGTTCCTAGGTGATTGCGCAATTTAATAGCTTGTGACGTCAGAGGCTCACCTCAGTCGCGTTTCCTTGTGTTTTGACTCAAGATGTCTACCGTCGACTGCGAAACCTCCGAAGAGTATTTCTACGATTCGGAACCGTCTGTAGCTTCCAAGTCTTCCAAAGCATCAGAGGATTCATTTAATTGGGCAAAAGAAGAATTTTTCTTACCGTACGATGTAAGAACTGATGTCAGGAGATTTCAGCTTATAAGGTTGTAAACAAGCTGTTCAAAGTTGTTTTTCTCGCCTTATTGGGGGGAGTTCAAAATATGCGCGAAATAATGCTTAAACAGTGATTACAGTTCAGGCACAAGTTGCTCAAAGAGCAGATAACTCTTATCCAACGGATAAATGGTTGTCCAGCTATTCGAAAAATTGATGTTTAAGCTTTGGAAATTTAGACAAAACGCCTATAATAAAAACTCCAGAATTTGATGCTCGCAAATTCTCAAGCATCGGTCGATTGATTTTATTGTTCGCTTCGTTGGAGAAATAAAAGAAGCTGTATTTTGTTTGCCGTTGTTTATATTCATTATATATTGTAAAGTATTGCGATTGTTGGCCATTCTTAGCATAGTATGGGAAACTTTCTTGACGAGCCGTAATGCTGTAGTCATCTGGCAGTCAGCTGATGAAGCTTATCGTGTTCATCATAGTACAGTGGTCGCTTCCTGAATTGAAACACAAGTGCTTGGCGTTTCTAAACATTTTGAACAGTTTTTGTAGAATTCTTAACTTGAGCCAAAAAAAGTGAAATAAACCAAGACCTTTTTTAAGAACTGGAGGCCTTGTGTGACCGGAATCTAAATATTTGTAGTGCAAATCAAAGCCACAAGGACAATTTTCTGTTGCTGAAATACAACATGCGGACCGCCAAGGAAACGAAGCTTTCACTTGGTTTATTCATTGGGTAAAAATAATAACTTGATATCTAATCATTTTTCTTGGTAGTTCATTTCCTAAGATTGCTGTGACAGTTAAAAGAAATGACATTGTAAAACCCTTAGACAAATAGCGGCGTGTGATATTTTCTCCCAACTTAAACTTCCACGCAAGACGAGCCGACCTATGGAAGCCTTTACATATTTCGAACAATAAGGTCGATCGACTCTTTAGCGACAGGGAATAAGGAGAAATGTTTCTCAACCTTCAGGATGGTATGCTATAAAATAACTGCCCATGCTTCTAAGCGATTTACTGCTTTGAAATTAACACACGCGGAATTAAAAAGAAAAAAAAAAAAGAAAAAGCTAAGCAATACAAACTATTTGCTTAATCGCGGTGGTCCTGCATTCGCCCAGGATGTATTTTATGAGGACTACGCCGAAGATCTTCGCGCTAGCAGACGGCAGAACTGAAAGGGTTTTCCACAAGCAAAATAAATTTTAAAATACGTTAAAAGAAAATAAGTTTTGCACAATTAGTGCATGAGCCAGAGGGGGTGAATGGTACCACTTGGGGGGACAAAGAGTGACATACATTTTTGGAAAGCTCTTTACCCTTAGTAAAAGAATATATGTGATAGCATTTGCCAAAGTGTCATCTTCCATGATTTTTCAAGGGGGTGGGGTGAGTAAAATTTTTGGTCCTATCCTGCACTTCCAGTTAATCATGAACTTCTACTGGCCTACCCATCTAGGGTGTGGGCATTCATCTTCTGCAAAATAAGAGTGAAAACGACTCTTTTTTTTGTTTGCAATCTTGTGATGATAATTTTTATGCACTGAAAAGGTTTTAATGAGCCTTCACTCCAAGCTGCTGACCGCTTTGACTCGTGTCACAGCCACAAGTGAAGTTGTTCCACGTAAGCTGGGGTTTCTCATGAAGAAACCGTAAAAAATGCACAACTGACCCTTCAGACGATTGAAGTGTGTAATGAAGAGGTTCAGGTTAGACTTTTTAATTGAAATATCAGGCAATTATTAAGTTAGGTAGAGGGTTAAAGAAAACTTCTTCTGGAAAAGGAACTTGAAAGCCGCAGGTATTACAAATGTCGTTGACAAGTGTTCTGCTCACATGCGACGTTCCATTACGGAGATGAAGTATACCAAAGCATACCACCTCATGGCCAATTCATCGAGGACATGTTGTTCCAGACAATTTCCCAGTACCAGAATTCCTGGTCAGATTCTTTACTGGAGTCCTCCTTGGCGACTGCACCGCAGTTAATCCGTCTACAAGAATAAAGATGTTGATCAACTCTTTCAGCCAAGATCTCATTTAGGCAACATCGGTGGCCAAAGCAAACCTCCTAAACACATTCTGTTGTCGTATGGGGTAAAAACTCTGACTGAAAATGTAGAATTAATACAAATGCTGAATAGACTCGGACATGGTGTGTCCTATACTCAGCTCAGCTCAGCTCAGCTTTGTGCCTAGAGAAGATGGCAGCAAACTTAAATCAGAGCTGGTTCTTCCAGGGACTATTCAACCTAACGTGTCCCCCAACCTGGCGTGGGATAACATTGACAGATTAGAGGAAACACTCACAGGAGAGGGAACCACTCACCATGTTAATGGAATTGCTGTCTAACCCAGGGAAAACGGACCACAACTCCCCAGTATACACCCTCCGGTTATCAGCCAGCGGAAGCAGAGGACCATCACGCAGGACGTTCAGCCTCTAGCTGCATACATCCCAGGAGACAGGGTAGGACCACAGCCCCTCAGAACAGCTACGATTGATTATGGTGGCCAGGAACAGATTTCTAGAAGAAAGGACCTACTTTGGCTTATTGCAAGACTGGTTAAAGGAGACAATCAGCGGATCCCAAGCTGGACAGGCTTTAACATCAAGTTTCATAGCCATGAACCGGTTATGCAAGATGCTGTTGGATATCTTCCTACAATAAATGCTCCTGTGACTCAGCTATCCACAGCCAATTAGATCTTGCGTCAGTCATCAGGAAGATGTTAAATATACCTGAGATTGTGGTTGTCATGGACCAGGCACTTTACGCCAAAGCTTGTGAGGTCGCCTGGAAGCACAAAGATCTCTACGCCGAAGTTCTTCTCAGGCTGGGAACTTTTCATAGAATTTTCAACCTTCTATCCATAATTGGCAAACGGTTCCAAGACGCTGGTTTGCGCGATATCTGCACTGAATCAGGGATAATCGCAGAAGGTTCAGTCTCAGACGTCCTCGAAGGAGATGTACAATCATGCAGATCGAGTTCACAAGTGCATATACCAGGCCTTACTGCAAGAAGGTAACTGGTTGCTACATCTCTATGCAGTTCATCATATGATCCCATGGTTCTTTGCATACGACAAGTTCAATTATTTAGATATCTGGTGTACTACGCACAAATGGCGAAGCTTCCAGTGGATCATCCTGATGTGATGATGCAGCTAGCCGGTGGGAGTCCTTTTAGGAGGATTCTCGTGGATCAGACCATGGACGTAACTTTCAACAAAGATACAAAGACGACAGGGATCGTGACAAGATTCAGCTTGAAGACCGGCGCTGTAAACAGATTTTACCTTACTGCAGAGTTCAGGTGTGGTCTTCTCGATCAGCTGAGGAGTTTAGTACAAGCAAAGTGACCTCAATTTCATCACGATGAGATGCAATCACCAAGAATGCCTAAAGATGAAGAACAAGTCTTGGCAGTTGAAGCCCTCATCGAGAGCTGGAATAATTCATTCGTAGGAAACCAAGACCTCAACAGCATCTCGACAGGGAAAGATGCTTCTGTAGATATGTCATATGACTTATTTTACGCCTGTGGGATTTGAGAACAAAAATTCCAGTAATTCAAGGAGGAAAGGCTTCAAAGCTCCCCTCTTAAAAAAGAAGTTTTACGATCCTGTGAAGTTAAAAAAAACGGAAGATGTTTACGTCACTCAGTAAGAAGAAAACAGTCTCGACTCAGCGAAGAACCATGATACTCAAGGCAGACAGATCTCTTTTGGGGAGGATGATAATTACGGGACAAAGTCGGAAGACTGAAGTTAAGGACAAGCTGCGACATAGCCTTGCTCCAATGTTTTGGGCATTGTCGACAGCAGAGGATTTTCCTCGGAAGACCAACAAGGCGGCATTGGCTTCTTAATTGCGAAAGAATGTCCAGCTAGCTGACGGGTCACCAAATAAAACAGCTACGGTTTTTGATGGGATGGCTCTCCTACAGAAAGTGAGCTTCGAAAGCACCCAGATCGCCTTTGGAAACCTGGCATCCTCCTTGATGGGCATGGTCTTACTTGAAGGCTTAGATAGCAGCAGGATCAACTTCGTTTCCTATAAGGAAAATTCCATTAAGAATACAGAAAGAAGCATGCGAGGGGAAGTGCCTGGAGTGGAAGTAGTGAACATAACCGTCCCACAGCTGATTAAGCAACGGAAGAAGTTCCTGAGCCAGGTGAAGAACAAAACAAGCTTGATAAGGTCTCTGGTCGAGGAATGGCAAACTGAGCAGGACGTCCAGAGAATTCAGCGAAATAGAAAAGAGCTGTATGTCACGTGTGAGGAGAAATGCTGAAGGATTTCTGGAGACAGAACAGTGGAAGTGCCGGAGTTATGCAGCTGCCAAGAGGAGGCTGTCACTCGTCTACTGCTACGTGCAAGGTGGTTATGACGCAGTGGTGGTAAGCTCAGAAGATACCGATGTGTTTGTGCCGCTTCTGGCCTTTTCCAGTTCCATCGATGCCAGTTTGTTCCAGAAATGCGGTACTCAGACACGCACAAGGTTGATTGACTAACATTAGTAAATTGGTTGCTGCTATCGGGGAAGATGTTTGTCAGGCTGTCGTTGGTCTTCATTGCTTCACCTGATGTGACACAGTTGGTGCTTTTGCTGGTAAAGGCGAACTCATCGCCCTAGAGATTGTCAAGTCAGACAATGATGCAAAACAAGAATTCACTGAACCTGGGACCTTTCGGAAGACCTTTTCCGGGGCATCGAGAAGGCAACCTGCTCTTTCTACTCATCTGGGGCAAACGCAAGTGACGTGAATGATCATAGATACAATCTTTTCTTTGCGAAGTATGGAGAGATTGAGTCGCACCAGTTACCACCTTGCAAAGACAGCCTTCAAAGGACACCATGCGGGCAAACTATCAAGCGTGTATTTGGAGGCGCAGTCTGCAGTGTAGCTGTTGAATCCAATTGGATTCAGATGGAAGATGGGAATCTCAGCGGAAGACGAATCAAGTCTGCCAATTGACTGGAGGGATGAAAAGCCTGCTCCCGAGGCAGTGCTGGAGCTTCTTGCATGCATATGTCCCAGATCGTGCAGACTTTCAGACTGCGTTTGCATGGTGAACGTCCTAACATGTACACAGACTTGTGTTGACTGTAGGACCCAAGCCACAAAGGAGGATGTGGAAGTCATTGTTGATGGAGATAGCGAAGAGGAGGATGAAGGTGGTTACTGAGAATTCCGCTTACATACCTGATACTCCATTGTTATTGAAGAAGTGAAAAAACAGTTGACTAGCAGTTTTTCCATTTGAATACCTCTGAACTTAGAGTGAGACTAAAGAACTCTGGCAAATGAAGATTAATGGATACTCAAGAACACAAATACGGTGTGAAAGCATGTTTTACTGTGCTAAAATCAAGCCCAGAACAGAGTAGTTTTCAATTGACTGTCGAAAGTAATTTGCATTTGCTTCGGTTTTGCCTTACTTTGCTCTGCGGTTGGTAAAAAAAACAGCGCCACTTTCTCAACCAAACAAAAGTGAAACCAAATAAATCCCGACATGCTCAAAATCGTTTCGTGCTTGGCGTCGGTTACATGTATTTGCTTGTCCTTCTGATAGGTTCATCGTGTTGTTGGCGTCTGTTGTAATTGGTCAGAGTAATTGGTTTTGTTTTGCTATCACAGCACTCAAAAAAACCGCTCTAACACGTGACAATAACCTATTGACTGACTCAAAGGAAAGTATTAAAAAGAAACTTCACATTTCATGATGAAACTTAGTTCCTTTTCCATTTTTCAGAGCAATTCAAATTAGCAGGAGCACAGGTGATTTACGCAATCTAACTGAACAGCAAAATTTGACCTATTGGCAGCGATAGGCCACTTTGTTTAGTTCGAATGAAATCTAGGGGACTGGATACTAGTTATCAAGGATGCCAAAAAGTGAAATTTTGTTGTCACAGTAGACATTTTTTGGCTTTAAAGTATTGTGATTATGATCTCTAGCAAGTAGGAAAAGATTAAAACATAAAACAGTGTAATATTATCGAATAAGAAAGCTCTAGAAAGAAAAAATGCGTTTTCGACTATTAAAGCTCACGTGACCAGTCATGTGATTACACCCTGTCCAAAAACATTGATTAAAATGGCGTAATGGTTGACTGGGCTTCATTTTTGACTTGTTTATTAAGTCGTTTCCCCAGTTCCGTACAATAAAGTGAGTAAATTATGTTGGGGATGCCATGTATAATTCTCACGTTGGAAAATGGCCCAAGGGGGGAGGGGTAAGAAAACGTGTCATTTTCCCCCTGAAGGTGACACAATTGGCAATGCTATCACCCGAAAATGTAAACTAGGGATGTTGACCTACATCACCATGGACATTAGCCTTTGTCCCCCTGAGTGGTACCAATCGGCCAAATTTCGGGTCCTGGCTCATGCACTAAATGGTGGATGCGTTGAAAGAGAAACAAACTATCACTTCAACTGCGTTAAGATTAGGTACCTTTCGTCTCGTGTTTGCCGGATCTTTCTTTCCATACAGTTGGAATGGTCAATGGAATAATCGACCTCTAGGATCCTTCGACATGAAAAGCCCTCTGGAAACACTCGTCCGTGAAGTGATCAGAACAGCCGACAAAAATACCTCTCGGGTTGAAATTTGCACTGTGTGTGAGTACGAACATCAGCAAGCAAGGCTTTGATGAAGCGAAATACCAGCTCGGTGGTTGGATTTATTGTTGTAGCATTGTACAACACAGGTAAAACCCTTCATTACTGCTGCAGCAACGGAAAATGTCAAGGCTGTACAGCAAACAGTTGGCAAGAAATCTTCCCTCGACAACAGTTAAATTTCCCGCGGCAAGTAACCGTATGAAGCCTGACTCAGTATTTGAGGTGAGCCTCTAACGTCACTTCCGCTAATTCCCAAGCTAGCTTCCGGAACAAGGGCTAGTAATGGCGGCCGTAAAATCTCGACAAAAACCGTCCGAAAAAAGCGACTTCCAGTCGTCGTAACGAGTTGAAATTTGGCATGGTGACTAACAACCACAGACTATTTTCGAAAATGCAAAAATATGGAATACCAAAATTCTGGTCCCAGTGGCACTTTAAAACCGGGAGCACGAGTTCAGTACGAATATAAATACGTGTACTTCATATAAAAAAGAGAAACTAATAGCACTATGCGAATTGTCCAAAAAAGAGAAAAGAAGACATTTTTTTATTCCTCACATTCTTATTCCTCCCAAGTGACAGGATGTGAGAAATAGTGACGTGCAAAGTGTGTATGCCAGTTGATAGCAATCGTATATAAACGAGGACGTCTGCACTCCATGCTCGAGCTTGTTGTATCGAGCGAGTATTGGAACAATTATGTATACGTCTTGCAGTCGTTATTGTCATTATTGTCTATTGTGGCTTTAGATCACTACTGAAATTTTTTTCATCCGAGACTTGGAAGGGAAACAGTTCTCCTTGCTCCACTCCGGAGTGCCGCTTTACACGGATTCCATGTCCCACGCGTATAAAGTAATTTCAAACTTCGCTGATTTTATGTACTTCTTATATTTGCGATCATATTATATTGTTTTGCAGTGGCACTATTAGACTTGCTCCAAGTCTCTCGAATAAAGAAGGACGAAAACAGTTATTGCAGAGAGAAATAATGATACGTGCGTATGTAGTGCACGATAATTCCCATCACACGCGCGATGCAAATCATTGAAATCTACGACACAAGCGACTTGTTTCATTTTTTTTAGGGGGGGGGGGTTGAAATTCCTTGAAGAAAGGAAAGACTCTTGCGTTTGGCTCGGCGTGTTTCACGAGTGTTCGCCGTCATTGTAATGTTTTTTGGCGCTCAGTTTGCAAGAAACAAGAAAGCACGGAGTTGTCTAGGAAGTCAATAGAATGATTTTGACGGTTTCACAACAACGATTTTCACAACAAGACATATGTGTTGTTTGCTGTAAAAAAGGTTTTGAACACAGATGTTTAATACGGGGAAGCTGTTTTCGTCAAAAGGATCAACACGCGCGTGGACCAGCCGCCGTTTTTATTTACGCTCGATCGAAACTTTTTTTATAAATTTTAAATGTCACAGGTTGTCCGTGTTTGGTCTCAGATTTCTTTTTTATTCAGTATTTATTTTATTGTATTGTATTATTTTTGTATTGACAGACTAACCGCGGAGCAGTGCAGAATTCTTGAGACTGCAGAGCGTGGACACAACATATTAATTACGGGCCAAGGGGGGTGTTAAAAGCTTGAGGACCAAAGGTAAAAATGTTACCGTCGTGTCCTCAAGTAGAATGTCATGTACCGTGTTTGATGAGTCCTTAAAGGCGTCAACTGTGCATTCCACCTACGCACTGCAAACAGCTGAGCTAGCATGGGAAAAACATGTTTGGCGGTCGATAGCGAACAAACAGTATATGAACACAATTTCGAAGACTAATACTTTAATCTGGGATGAAGAAAACCTGTCCAGCGCAAGAACTTTTGAAGTTTGTAACGCCATTCACCGATCGCTTGCTCTGAAAGAAAATGCGAGACCTTTGGCGGAAAGCAAATAATTTTGGTGGACGTTTTTTTACAGTTTCGACCTGTGGCAAACATGTTTGAACACAGGAAAATTCCTCTTTGAATCGGAACTTTTTAACGTTTCGATCCCGCATCGATATGAACTATTACTTTGACGAGGCAGATACGTGGAAGTGTCATGTTTCGGAAGGCTCTCAACGAGCTTCGCACCGGTCAGTGTTCGGAAGACTCAGCAAAGTTTTTAACGTCACTTCAGAGGCCCCTTGAAGTTGATCTCTCTAAAGAAGCCACCCACATTTATTTCAGAAAGATTCTGGTGTTGCTTCACAATATTCACGAGGTTAATAATATGCCAGGACAAATGCTATCTTTTGATTGTCAAGAAAGTGGGAGCTGTGACGGGATAAGTTGCCCTGCCCTCCAAAAACTGCTTTTGAAACCAAACTGTAAAGTAATGCTAGTCTGGAATCTGTGAGTCCTTAAACAACGGCAGCCAGGGAACATTTTTGGGCGTGAAGGAAAACCAGCTATTGGCAGTTAACTTCCCTGATGTTGGAAAAGTGTTAATCGAGCGTCAGACGTGGGTCAAGGTAGACAGGAGTAGAAAAATCATTGGACAAAGAAATCAGTATCCTTTAGTCCGTAGTTACGCCAGCACATGTCACAAGGCGCAAGAACTAACCCTTCCAGTGGTGGTAGTTCACTGCAGCCAAGAATTTGTGTCGGGTCTGGCATACGTCGCTGCTTCTCGCGTAGAAGAAGATCGCCATTTACTGCTAGTCCAGTTCAGAAACGATAGGCTTCTATCTCCACCTTCAGAGGCACTATCTGTATGCGATGTCAATAAACCTCAGCTGCCTAACAATGAATGTTGCCGAGATCAACATCTCCCTGATCACCTCTTCTGTTGTGAGGACGCCGACTGTCTCAACTCAGATGACGAAGACATTGAAATGCCCTCAAGAGGGAAGGATGACTGGTAAATTCATATTTTGAGCTTATACACAGCAACAACCCTGTTATCGATCTTGAAAGTGTTTTTATAACACCTACTAAGCCAGAAAACGAGCTTGCGTCCCCACCTAAATCTTTGGATATAACTGTATATCTGCGAAGTCTCCTTCTGCCATATAATGTAGCCAGAGATAATGAATTTTCTTAGCGAAAAAACTCTGCAATAAATCAGTTGCTGGAAGAGGCATCAGTAGAAAAGAAGGAACTTTTTCTCAAAATTGTATGGCTGAAAGCCTTTCAAACTGTGGAGGAGCTCTTCGTGCCAAATGCAGAAGATGTAGTTATTTCGAAAGTGCAGTTCACAACGGCCAAGTCCAAGATGGACCAGTTTAAGAAGTCAGCAGAGTATTTTCAAATGTTGATGGCCTTATTTGACGTCACCACCCTTTAGCCAGAGCACACCAGCATTGGGTTCAGTTGGTGTAACTTTGTGTTTGAACAGTTGCTGCTTGCACTTGGCGACAAGATGTCAGATGAGAGAAATGGAAGTGTATCTTTTAAAGTTTCAGATATGCCAGTTCAGGGCTTGCCCAAGCTTCGATACGTTGGTGGGTGGGCGGTCAGAAAGATTCTTGAAACTTGCAGAAAGTACGTTCACGACAACATTTTCTCTTCTGTTCAAAAAACAAGAGAGAGAGTAAAAGCCAATCGTGCCAAATGCGAATTACTGGAGGAGAATGTGGTTGTACCGTTTGCAGTTATTGAAAAAACATCTTTCCATCCAGAAACGCTTGAACTGACTGAGGATAGGCAGTACCGCAACAGGGGGCTCCTTCACATTACTGATGCCACTTTCAATTTCTTCTGCGAGTTGGAGCAGCTTCGAGTTGACAGCCTCAATATAACCAAGCTCGAACGCGCAGCAAAGGAAGAAAACTTTGTTGGAAACAACTTGAAGACCATTTTGTCTTCTCCAGACCTTAAAGTTAGGTGGCATTCTTTCTTCGAAGAGGCTGGTAACAAGGTGAGCAAATCATTTCCAATTTCCAAACTACATATTAAAGTCAAACTAACAGATCCAACAACGATGGAGGATTATGCAAATTCACTGCCTAGACATTCGTATACTCAGTGTTCCTGGACTAACTGCACGGTATATGTCATTGTACATACACGTAGCTGCATAGCCACCCAATAAGCATACTTCTTGTTTTCAAAACGAAAGCCTCACAGCCGGTAGAGCTACAGTACCAGACACATTAGTTGGGAGACATTCTGTCTCCCTGCCCTCTCAATGTTTGTGTACAAGATGTGCTGGCTGAATAGCGATGGACAACATTGAGAGGGAGTAGGGGAGCCCGGGAAAGAAAAAAAACAGAGTTGGCTTGGAGTGGCCCAACTAATTGTGTCTGAGACTGTGGGTGCAAACGACTTCTGCGGATAGGTTCGATCCGCCCTGGTATTGTTAATAACGTATTACCCAAACTCAACCATTTTGGGTTAGAGAAGTCTTTTGTTGCTTGCCTTTGAATACAGTAAATCGTTACAACACAGGAAACATTAGTTGAATAATATCAAAACAACCATTTTGCTTTGAGAATCTTTTTTAATCATTTGCCTTTGATTACAATAATTCGTTACAACTCCTGCAATGCAACATTAGTTAAATAATATAAAAATAAAAATAAGTAAATAAATGTTCCATCTGAACATTACCATGTTTATTTTATTTTTTGCTGATTCTTCTCTATCTTATGTAGGAGCTGATAGCTGAGCTGTTTACTGGTGTGGTACCAGATATGTTAGGATGGGAGCGGGTCAGTTCCTGAGGGACTTTAGAAAAGCTTATCATCTAAAAAAAGTGCTGAACACAGAAAGAGGGTCCTGCAGAGGAAACAAAGAATCGCTGAAAGAAGCGAAAAAGTTGCACTTGATGACATGTCGAAAGATCGGAACCCGGGAAAGAGTGTTTCCTACGGCAGACTTGTTGTCTTCGTCTCTAAGCATGGGGAGAATGGTTTGAAGAGAAGCTACTCAAAAGAACAACTACAAAAGTTGTGTCGTGCAGCTAATATTCCGGTGGTCGTCAAAGACAACAAGGGCGTCAGTAGTACATTGCGCCCATATGGGAGGTAATGCTGGCTTCTGATTGGTCGAGAGCAGTCACGTGGTTTTGAATGGGAAACCGCTGACCAGGTGGAAAAAAGGGATCGCGGGCTCAGGCAACCGGAAGTCACGTGTTTTTGAATGGGAAACCGCTGAGCAGTTGGAAAAATCGATCGTGGGCTCAAGGTGGAGTAAAACCACTGAGAAAACGCGGGCTCAAAGTCCAAAGTCCAATTGGAGCAGCGGGGGTAGTCCTTTGAGTGAAAATAACACAAAAAAAATTAAATACTTTTATTGTCATACTTTTTCACAATAAGTGAGAAAAAAATGAGGGTTCCATGATGACTTTGAGTTCCTCTTTGATATGAGTGTTCCTTATGATGAGTGTTCCTATTGTCTCACTGGTATCCATAAGGGTAGGTTAAGAAGGTTTGTGGATCCACTACTCTTTTGTCGTACACCAGTTGGTACCATTTGTGTTGGGGATGTGTGTACAACTCATAGGTTTTTGGATTGCGCACGATCTGATGGGTTTTGGTGACTTGAATCTGTCGGGGTTTCAGGAGGGGTTTCTGGATTTCGTCTTGGACATTCTGACGCATGATGTGGTAGTTGAGTTGGGTTGAGTCGGAACCCTCTGACCTTACATTCGACGTGTCCCTCATTGGTCTTATAGCCATAATTCTTGGGGCCCCCACTCACAAATTCTTCGATGTACTCATCGGTACCCAATTCACTCGTAAACTGACCGAGGTAAGGACCTAAGTCTGGGTTGGGTTGTCCTTCGTTTGTGTAGAAGATAATGGAGTCTGTATCGTAATACAAGACACGCTCCCCTAAGGGTTCCAGGGCTTCATACAGTTTGAGCCGGGCGTGACAGGTGGTGAAAGCAGCCACAAAGATGTTCAGGTTGGGTGACACGGGGATGTCCTCTTCTTGATGTTGATAATGTACTTCGACCATGTCGTCATTGATGACGGAGACGTGCTGTATATTCAAGGTATCTGTGTCCAAAAACTGGTGGAAAGCTTGAGGATCATCAAAGGTTTGGATTTGGGTCTTGTTAAGGCGTTGTCCAAACTTGCCCCACATGGAGTTCAACATGAGTTTGGCTAGTGTACGCAACCCTGGGTTGTATTCGATCTTGTTGTAGTCCAACTGGATGCCTTCATGCTGGAAGTAGTTTTCGATGTACGTTTGTTTTTGTTGTTCCGTCATGTTGTCCTCAGGCCACCCACTGGCTTCTTGTTTTATTTTCAGCCAAGTATTCACGTAGTCTCGAAACAACCCCTCACAGGTGTCGGGGAAATGCCAGACTTCGTGGATGTACAGGACTTGGTACCCGAGCTCGACGGCTTTCTCTAATTCGGGGGTGCACCAGGTACTGGTGAGGGCGCGTTGTTCGTCGGTGTGAGGACAATGATAGGATCTGTCTAGAAGGGGTTTGTCCATTTCTTCTTCCAAACACGTCGCACAGAGTGGAAAGAGCAGTTTTTCGTCATGGCGGTAAGGCAGCACGGGATGGTACAATTCACGTGGAGGCAGGACTTGACATTGGATCAACCCAAAGTATTGATGGATGTCGGTGTGACCCGGTTGTGAAAGGAGGGTCGGATGTCCTTTGGGGTAGACAGACTTCTTGTTGACCCACGGGTACAAGGAGGTGACATCGATGTAGTGGATCTTTTGGCCGGGGGTGATATGATGGTAGAGTTTGACGGCATTGGTACGACCTCCACAGAAAGCCTCTCGAGGTTTAAGAGGTGAGATAAAGTCGAGTCCCTGGACGAAGGAGTCGATCTCTGGTTGGGTTTTTTTGAGGTGTTTCCATTCACATCCCCACATTTCCACGACTGTGAACCCTTGCTCTCTAAATTGTTGGGTCCTTTGCTGGGTGGTTTCGTAAACGTCATGCATAGTCCGATTACAGTGACGGGCATGTTTTTCGTGGCGGTTGGGGTAACAGGTTGGGCATCCGTGCCAGAAACACCCGTGAAATTCGTAGACAGTATTGGTAGTGGCATCGAATCCGTCGACATGGAAGTCAGTGCCGGGGATCTTATAGTCGCCGGCATTGCGGGCATGTTGTACGTACTGGCGATGGTCTGGATAGGCGCCGGCCAGTAGATCGTGGTCGTCCAAGTCGTCGGGGCTGAGATCTTGGAGGGCGCGTTGGCGTAGTTGGTGATCGCACCATGTTAACCAGTGGAGGGCTGGGAGGGACTGATTGATCTTGTTTCTCCAACCACCACGGGTGGGTTCACTGGCAATACTGTTGGGGATCATCCGGTTCATACGTAAATCTCTATTACAAGCCGAGGCAATGGTGATGTGTTCGAAGGGATTGAATCCTGTCAAGTCTTCAAACAAGCGTTTGAAAGTCAGGCATCCTTGTTTCAAGAGACGTACATCCGATTCACAATAGGCGATCAACTCTTGTTTAAAATTAAAAACCACGCCCTGGTCGCGTTGTTCTTGATGCCAGGTTTCGAAGGCTTGCCTGTCTTGGGGTGACATGGTTTCGGGCATGTAGTAATCGAGTGATGGGAGGATGCCCACGTAGTTTTGATAATAATCATCGGGCTGGTTGAACTTGTGTGGGAAGTAACCTTTGCAGAGTTCTGTCAAGCCAAAGGTTTTGGGAAAAGCGGAGAGTAGCATCTGGAAGAAACTCATGGAATCAATGAACCGGATGCGATCGTGTTTGACTTCTAAGAGTTTACATCCGTTCCGGAGTTGTTGAACGATCCGGTTGTCACCATAGTATTGATGGATGATAAAGTACCCATCGTACCCTTGAAAATTATGGGCCAACACAATGACTTGTCGGGTATCGTGGAGTGTCAAGGTATCCAACCATTCCAGAAAGTCGCGGATACAGAAGGGACCTGAGAACCACTGGGGTGGATCGTCGTCTTCGGTTTCGGCCACGACGAGATTGGCAATGTGTTTTTCCTTGGGTTGCATGGCTTCAATATCAAAGAAGACATGAAGGGGTGGTAGGTCGTCCTCCTCCTCCTCCTCTTCGGGTGCGGGGGGTTCCGCGGCTGCTGATGCCCCTCGTTTGGCGCGAGGACCCTTTTGACGTGTCCTCTTTCTTTTCTTTTCTTTGGTGGCTCTTTGAATGAAACATAAGTGTTTGTCGGCGTGCACGTACTCATGGCAAGAAGGGCAATCCACGTGCCAACAAAGGTAACGTTCAATGTTGGACAAGCCTACATTTTGTTGATAGCAGGTAGGACATCGGCGTCGTTGAGAGCACACGGAGGACTGGGAGTCGGTGACGGGTTTGCCAGCGTGGGTTTTGCCAACATGCAAGTCGAAACACGTGTTTCCAAAAAAGTCCCTATGACACGACTGGCAACGTTGAGTGGTTTTGAGTTGTCGGGGGTAGGCATGCTGGAAATCGGGGCACTCTTTCTGTCGACAGGATCCACACAACTTTTTCTTGGTGCATCGATGCAGTCCTTCATGGTCATAGGGTTTCCAACAATCAGCACAGACATAACTGGACCCGAAAAACCCAGGTAAACGGGTGATGACATCATAATGGTTTTGGTTGTGCAGTAGGATCAGTTGTTTGTCTTGAAAGGGTCCAAAGGTAGTGATGTGGAACGATCGATGCGCATCCACCAGGATGATCTGGTAACCGGTGAGGGATGGGGTTTGACTGAAGGCCGTCAAGGCATCGTAGCTGCATGCTCCAAAGGGCACCTTGGCTTCCCGATGCAGGTCCCAAGCGAGGGGTCTTTGCAGTGGACCCTCTCCCTTCCGAATGGCTCTATGTTTCGGGTGCTGGTCCACTCTGGCCTTGGCGACCACAAGGGCTCTGGCACAGCAGAGTTGATCGTCGTTTTGGATTCTTATGACACTCCGTTTGTTGGTTGTCAACATGGTCATGGTGGGGTGCCCTGGTTTACCTCGACGGGGTTTGCCGGTGCCTTGAGGAGCATGATGGACTTGAGTAATGGATACTTGAAAGGAGTCGTCCATTTCAAATTGTTCGTTGCTGTTCAAGGCTTGTGCTAAACGGTTGAACAGGGCCTCCACACGCTCCGTGTCTTCACGCCATTCACCTGCACGTAATCCCCAGCCCTGAAAATTATTGTGCAGGCGATTGGATCCTATAGTAAAATAGAGTCGATCTTGATCGTGGAGGTCAGGTGTAGTGGTTAACACTTGATTCACTGCTCGACGTAATCCGTCTTGGAGAGCTTGGGTAATGTTTTGACCTGGAATCAAGTTCCCCCTTTGGCGTAAACGGGTATTGCAATGACGTTCACGCACTCCCAGGCGTTGACTCCTCCTATTCACAAAACGTTCGAGTTCAAAGTCGAAGGCACCCTCTTCATTGGTATCCATACCACCTCCACTTTGTTGAAGGAGATGAGTTTGAAAGGCACGTTGCCGTTCGAAACGATCCATCAATTCATTATAGTCTTCATCATCATCACTAGACATCTGTAGTCCGGAAAGACCACTGGGTCCCGCTGGCGTCTCTTGTGAGGACATGATCAGATGAACTCACTGGAGGTCGGGGCTCTGTTTTTATAGAGAACAAAAAGGTCCCGTGGGAGGGGAAGGAACCAATGAGGGAGAGGGCCCAGGGGTGGCCCTGGGAGGGGTGGGAAGGGGTGGGGGGACCCCCCTCCTCCCTCTCTAGTAAGGGTCCATGGGGCATGACGGGAACGAATGAGAGACTATAAAACAGATCGATCCTCGAGGTGAGTCATCTCAAAATGGACTCTGCCCATGAGAAGTTGTTAGAAAGATTCGAAGACTTTGAGTTAGATTTGGAAGTTGAGGAGATCTTGGGGAAAGTCAAGAGGGAGTTGCTGTTGAACGACGAAAGCATTCGTGAGTTTGCGGAACGTTTAAAGCAACTGGAACCCGAATAAGTAGAGGCCCAGAGAAGACGAGCAGAACAGGCGGCTCCTTTTCACCCACGGTGCTACCCCCAATTGACCTGCGATTGGTTCGTAGAGGGGTTAGATTATTGCTGTCCCTATTGGAGGTACCAGTTTAAGCGGCCCCTCACACCGCCACCAGCACCGCCACCCTCTCCCGATGTCAGTAGAAAAAGAGCCTCGGCCCCGCAGCCGCCGTCACAGACCCCCCGTGAATTATTACCAAAGCGACAGCAACGACGACTATGACACCCAAGACGACGACTATGACCCCCACGACGACGACACCGACGACGAAGTGCTCGACCTTGAGGCTAAACAAGCGCATCAACTGGTCGCTCAAGCGAGGTACCGGGACAGGCATCCCGACCGAGTTGCAGCCACGCAACAACGGTTTCTGGCGAAACGATCACGCGGCATCACTAAAAGTGCACGGTACCGGGCCAAAAACCCAGAGCAAGTGGCTGCCTCGAAAAAATTGTACAGAGAAAGGAACCGAGAGTTCATCGCGGTGTCCAAGCAGTGTTACCGGGAAAAACGTCGTAAACAGCTGGCGGCGGCCCGCAAGCGCTACAAGGCAAGGTATCCAGAGCGCGTGGCGGAGTGTGTTAAGCGCTACCGGGAGAGGAATCGAGACCGCTTGGTGGAGTACCAGAAGCGCTACCGGGAAAAAAATCGATCCCATCTGGCGGAGACACAAAAGCACTACCGGGAAAACCATCAGGAACGGATCCTGGCGTATCAGCAACAATATCGGGAGGCCAATCGAGAGTTGTTGAATGAGAAAGAGAAACGCCGTTACGCTGGCCTGGGGGAGGAAAAGAGAAGGGCAATCAACGAGAGGCGCCGTCGACTCCACCTGCTGAAGAAAAAGAGAATGGCAGACAAAAAGAGAACGGCGGAGAAATTGAAGGCCTTAGGACCTTTGACAGTAACCATTCCCCTGACGGATTGTTTGAAATCCATTCCTCTGACGGAGTACGTGAAAGCCTTTTGTAAGTCACTGGAATCTATGGATACGGACGTAACGCCCAGGGAGTCCTTTCTTCAACTCCTTGAGGAGGAGGAGGACTCTCATACTGCATTTGATTTAGATTCGGGGAGCGTGCAAGTCGTGGACCCCCCTGACTTGGATGACCTTTCGTTTTTGCAGGACTTATGGAAAGACATGTCACCCGACGATTGGGAGCAGGTCATGGACGATGTCGAGGAGCCTTCTTCTTCGTCCTTTGATCTGGAGGCATTGCTGCTCCCTGAAGACCTCGTTCATGACATGTCGCCCGACGAGGGCGTTGATTTGATGTATGATTTAGTGACTTAAACATTCGTTTCAGTATTTGGTAGAACATTCGTATTTTGACAGAACATTGTTTTTATTTTTGTATGAAAAAACACGTGGATCATTTTGTCTACACCACAATGGATTCTGTTGGCTTCTCCAAATGTGGTTGACACTACATCTTTGTTTGAGACAGTACAACGAACCAATGAGACATTTTCATTTTTTTATTTACTCAACATGTAACTGGGGTGTTATTACATTTACAATTTTAAACGTTTCTTGGCTTGCATGATTTTCTTGACCACTCGTTCCGTCTTGGTTTTCTTGCCGGGTAATCGATCAATGGCTTGGATGATCTTGGTATCGGCTTTCCATTTATCTTGCAAATTCTTGGCACGACTGTAATCAATGTCGTGTTGCTTAGCAATCTGGTCCAAGCGATTGATCCCTGGATCCCCACGTTTCAGACGTTTGGCCAAATGGGTGCCAGGACCCATGTACTGATAACCAGGCCAATGAAATTCCTTCCCCGTCTTAGCAATCCATTTTTGGACATCCAAGGCCCCTCCTCGTTGGGGGCGTTTCCGTCCCCTTCTCCTCTTGGTGGGCATCTTTTAGTCCGTGTCGTAATCCAATCGACGTCGTAACCTTTTGCCTTGGTACCAATCTTCCCAACCGGGTAAAGGTTTCAATCGTTCCACTTCTCGGGCAGGTGCTTTGCCTTTTGCCTTTGCCTTTGCCCCAAGGACTCTCGGCTATCTTTTTTTCCAAGGTCTTGCGCTGTTTTCGAATGGCTTCTAAACGCGACCGGGTCTCCCCTCGACTGGTGGATGGGCTCCCTTTCTTGACAATGGGAATTTTACTGGTGGTGGCTGCTCCTTTGCCTTTCTTGGTTGCAGGGGTAATGGGTGGTTTGGGAGTCGACGGGCTGCCTTTTATCATGCGCTTCAACCATTGTTCCACGGGTCCCGTCACCAAATCCCCGGCTTCTTCTTCTTCGCCTTCTTCGCCTGGCGGGCCACCCGGTGCACCAACCCCCACCCCGCCAGGAAATTGACGAATGCGTTTGGTTAACTTGATTAATTCTTGACTCAACGGTTTAGTTTGAGCATTCACCAGGGCTGGAGGTAATTGGGGATTGGCTAACAACACATGTTTTTTGGCGGCGAGCGTCGCGGCTTTGTTCAACAAGGCATTTTCGGTGAGTTCTCCTTTGTAATATTGAATGAGTTGTTCCAAGTCCTGGTGGGGAATCATGTAGACCTCGTCCATGGTCGTTGACTACAGTCGGGGCAAAGTTCCCCGTCTTCTACCGCACGACAGCTCTCACAAAGACGGGCCTTTAAGATTTGTTGGTACTCTCGATACAACAGGTGATATTTATGCTTCCAATAAGAACAGTCCTCTTTCCACTTGTCGGTTTCTCGATTGGCCTCTTGTAACATCCACGTAGGGAGGGTTAACGAACACATTGACATAACACGTGATGTAGTCCTTGAAACAACCCGCGTCCTTTTTGTCGGACTAACCACTGACGACGTTTTTTGACGGAATGTCGACGACGTCCCAAATCACGTAGCACCTTTTTATAGGGTTGAAGTTTAGCCAGCATGGGTGGGGTCACAGGAATCTTGTTTTTTAAGAAGTTCAAGACTAGTTCACTCACAGCATTGATTTGATCGGCATTGGCATGTTGTAACAACTCTTGACGTTTGGAACCATTGGCTTCTTGTAACATGGACCGTAAAAACGGTAATTGACGTCGAAGACGTTGCATCCTTTATCGGTGACGACGACGATACCGTTGGTTGGCTTTTTGAATCGTGCGTTTTATACGTTTATCCGTTTCCAAGGCCACGGCTTTCCCCAATCCTGCCATGGCGGGGACCAATAGATTTAAAAAACCCCCTCGTTGACGTCGTCGTCGTCGTGGTCTTCTCCTCAAGGATACCATGGACGGTTCATCAACACACGTTGAAGGGCTTTGTTTTGCTTGATCACGTCTCGCGTCTCTTTATAGCCTTGACGGGGATTGCGTTTGAAATCTTGCCACCAACCCCCACCTCGTTGTTGGTAATGTTGTACATTATCGGTAATGCCTTTCAAGGCTTGACCACCCAATTTCCCTAAAGCGAGTCCAAACCCAGGCGCTGGACCTGATAGAAACATACTCATGCCATGGGCAATTTTATCCACCAAAAGGGGTTTCCGACGCATTAAAGCCCCTCCTCTTTGACGTCGTTTCCTTTTTCTGCGTCGTCGTCTTCGTTGGACGGCCATGGTTCTAAGAGTGTGGGACTGGGAGGGAGTGGCTTTTTATCTATCCAATAATCTTTGGGTCTCAAGGGACGAGGACATCCGTCCACATAGCATAGGGCTTCCACGGGTTGGTACACAAAATGACGATGGTAATCTTGCACACATCGTTTGGGTAACGGAGGGGTGAAATCCACAATGGTATCATCCAAGGTTTGCATCTTGATTAAAAATCGTTCCAGATCCTCCAAGGGAACACCCCGGACATGGGTTTTCAATTCGGTCAAGGCTTTGGCATAGGTGGTAAACGCAAATCGACTCATGGTCACTTTAAATCGGTATTGTTTAAAATCATTCCATCCTTTGATCACGGTCCCCACGGCCGCCAAACACGCTACCAACGTACTGTTTTCCAAAAGCGGACCCGCAATCATCCCTGCAGCCATCAGGAGTAATGCCATGCCATTGAACAAGGCATTGATACACTTGTAATGATTCAACATTTTTCGATAACACCACCATTGTTGATGGTAAAAAGCATACAAGGAATCCATCCGTTGTAATAATTCCGGGGGGAATCGAATACCATGATGTTTCGATCCATTCAATAACGACACGACGGTTTTCATCCTCACGGCGAAACGCGGGACGACGAGGTTTGTACGCTGGGTACTCCTCCCTGTTTATAACTGGTTACAATGCTATTGGTCATGGTGACATTGGCAATTTCACGTCCTTGGGCTAATTGTTCTTGATCTTGTAACAGCATGCGTAAACGTCGTTGTAAATCCGCTTGACGCAAGGTACGAGGGGGTGGACTCCCAGACGCCCAAGATCCTCGAGGGGTGGTTGGATTGGAGGTAGGTGTCAAAGGGGAAGTGGGGGTATTTCGTCGTCGTCCGCGTATTCGTCTCGGTCGTCGCCCACGACGACCCCCACCACCACCTCCACCAGCACCACCAGCACCACCAGCACCACCACCACCAGCAGCACCACCAGCACCGGCACCACCAGCACCACCACCAGCACCACCAGCACCACCACCAGCACCACCAGCACCACCAGCACCACCAGCACGTCCAACACCACCACCACCACCACCACGTCCACCACGTCCACCACGTCCACCACCACCACGTCCGCCACGTCCATTACCCCCTGCACCCGCGGCTGTCCGACCACTTGGCGCTGTTCGCCAACCAGGTGAACTTCTCGGGGACTCCGGGGTGGTGTGTATACTACGGTAGGATTGACTTCCTGGACTTCCTACCCCAGCAGGGGAAGAGGTCTGTGCAGGGGGTGCACCATCTACATCGGCAGGGGGGATGGATTCCATAAACCGAGAGAGGGGATCGGCACCCATTTCCTCCATGGCGACGTCGAGAAGGCCTTGGTCTCCAGACCAAAATAAATCTTGGAAGGCCCTTGGGGACATTTGATTGCTGCTGGCTGCCCCCACACCCGCAGGGGCCACGGTCTCATACGATTGCGGAGGTTGACGGTCATCATCGGCCATGGTCGCTCTCTTTTTCCTGTTCAAAGGGTGCCTTTATAGTCGTTTTTGATAGGTGCGAGTCCATCCTTCGTCTTTTAACAGGTGACTCAACACACGTTGTTGATCGGAGGAGGCGGGGTGTAAATCCAAGACCAAATACCCATACGGTCGTGTCGTGGCCTGATGAAACGTCTCCAACGTGTCTTTCCAAGTGGTAGGAAACGATTGAAGCATGACATTGCGTACCCCTAATTGATCTCGAGGGTTCTTGAACGCCACAATGTAATGGGCATTGCGGGAAATACTTTTAGCATATCGACCCACGGGAAACATGTCTTGACACAAGTACAGTACGGTCACCCCTTGATGATGTGAATGTTTGGTGAATAAATCCAACACGCGTTTATCGTGACTCCCTTCATCCATTAAATCATCCAAGACAAGGACCCCATGTCCTTGAGGAAACCATTGCACCAACGCCTCATGATCGGGAATCCCTTCGTGAAACACCACCCCTTGATCTTGCATGCCTTGAAATCGATCTTGCCAGGCCCCATAACAATAATGCCGTTGGGTCGGTGGGGTTTCAAACAACTCCGGGTTGTCTACCAAGAGTTTTTCCGTAAACACGGTTTTGCCACATCCCGAAGGTCCCACCACCAAGATAGAGGAGGGAGTATGAAAACGAAACGGTTTCCCCGTTTGCATGATGACTAAATACTCATGAAAAAAAGGCACCTTTTTATGGGAATCGGTGGGACTCGAACCCACGCACGACCTCCTATTTTTCGGGGATCCAAAGGCTCTACCGACTGAACTACGACTCCGACACCATGTTTTTTCCAACATATTTTTTATTTAACAATTACATTGATGATACGGATGACAACAAAGTTGATACCATCTCGATTCTTCACCTACAATCAATTGTTGAAGGCGTTGACCAGCTTGATGGTCATTGCTGACATAATCATGATCCGAAAACTCATTTAAAAACGCTTGCAAGGTCCGTCCGCGGGCTTTGGCTTTCAAGTACAACAAGGCGTAATCACCACAACTCTTGCTTGAAATGGCTTGGAGGGACTTGCCATTGGTCACCACATACTTCCAATGTTGCACAATCCAATCTCGTAACGGGGTGGCTTGCTCGTACGTGTCCAAGGGCAAAGCATAACTATCGAGGACTTCACACACGTTTCCATCCGTCCACACCGCTAACCAATGTTGTCCGGGTTGATCGTGTGGGTCCGTATTCACAATGTAGCCTTGGGGTTGCGTCTTGACAGGACTCTTGGGTAAACGATCACAGGCTACCGTCCCGTAAAAGACAGGGTTCAATTGGGGGTCGTCTCGGGCTAAATAATCCAATTGCACATTATTCAAGGCCACGCGTTCCATCTTTAGTGTTGGTAAATGTTATACAACACGGCTCCGTTCCTGTCAATCTCCAGCAAGTTCTCAAATTCCCCATACACGAGTACAGTTATATTGGTATTGGGGGCGGCTCCAAATTCCAAGACGAGTTGTCAATCTCCCGTTTGCTTGGGGTTGAGGTTTTGACTGTCAGCACATCCATTGGCGACATTGTCAAACATGTACAAGGTACAATTTTTAGCTTGGCCCCAATCTTCTAGTTCTACCATATTGCCTTTCTTTTTACACCAGGCACCACTGGCTTGCAGAAAACGGAAGTAGCCTAGATTATCTCGGGTGCCATTGTTGTGCACTAACTGGAGGGTTTCATAAGGGTATTCTTCTCCTTTGACAATCTGTTTAATGGACGTCAGCCCAAATTTCTGGAAGCAGAAAGGATCTCGGGTCACATCTCCATTGAAGGCGCGGCTGTCCAGTAACCCCACAATCAATCGGTCGGGTATTCTGCTTTGAAACAGGTTGGGGATATCAAAGCGGGTCAGGTTGTTTTGCATGCTGAAGGTCCGGATTTCACTACGGACGGTGGGGTAAGCAGCCACTTCTCCTTCATTGTGTCTTTTTGCAGATAAACTCTGGTAGATGGCGTCATTCAAACGCAGTTGACATAGATGAAACCGTAGTTTGACATCGCCTTCCATCAATCGGCCAGCTAGAGCCACTCCATTCAAAAACAGGTTCGGGCTATTGAAATGAAATTTCATCTTGATTTCTATGCCAGGCACCAACAGTTTGCCGGTGTGAAACACTTCCAAGTGCGGGGTAAACACCAGACTGTGGGTAAGACCTCCAGCATACTTCTCCACTTCGTCCGCAGAGGTATCGAAGGCCGCTTTATGATTAGCAGTCAGATCTTGCCAATGTTGATGGTTTCCTGCTTTGTCTGTGTTGGTAGCAGTCCATTGGGGTGGGAAATCCACTTGATTGAACCAGCCTTGGGGTCCTAACACGGTCTTGCCATCTTCTCGGTCATAATTCAGCAAGGTTTCTAGGTAAGCTTTGTAATGATAAGTGTCGGATTGAGGACTGATCAACGTGCCATTCAAATGCAAGTCAATTTGTTTGATGATGGAATGGGCCAAATTATTGACGGGCCACAATTTTTGAGCTGCGTCCAAGTTATCGTTCGTACTCTTTTGCAATCTCAATTCCATGGTAAAGTAACTGCGGCCCAAATCCACAAAATCGTGCAACCCCGGAATGATGAATTCCATGGGATTGATACCCGTGGTCGTGGGTTGGATGGTGACCATGCGATAGGCATTGATGCTAATGTCGGTCGGTGGCACCTTGAAAATCCGTAACGCCGGGTTGACGGTCCCTTCGGAACGCTCGTGAGCCGGGGCGGTTTGTGTACTCACGTCAGGCATGTTTAACGTCGTCGTCGAGTGGTGGTACCCCGTCGTCGTGAGGGGTTTTTATAGCGTCGTGCTAAACGTTGTCTCAAATCAAACCCGGGGACTGTCATCACCTCGGGACTTAACCATCCACCACGTTGTCGTCGCATGAGTTTCCAAAACGGATACAGTCCTCCCCATTGAGACAACCCTCGATCACTACGAATTCGTCGAGGTCGTGAATGCACGTGTTCCATGTTCACACTCCAAAAATATCACGCGCACGTTTGGTTTGTTTGGGAAACAAAGCACTGGCCACACGCACGGCGTCTTTCACGTTCTTATGACTCAACGCTTTCTTGGCTTGTTCGGTAATTTCCTTTTTAATGACGTCTTCGGCTTTGCGTTTGACACCTCGTGTTAACCCTGCATTCAATCCTCTCTTGATATTACTAGGCAGTTTTAAAGGATTTCGCGTGCTTTTAAGGCCTTGGAAACCCCCACGCAGGACCTCCCTCATCAGGCCGTTGCCGTATTGATCATACCACTCGTCTGTCCGAAATCGTGTCAAACTTCCCCCTCGCATGGTGTCTTCTTGACTGTTCACCAAGGTCTATGCTTCACGTCACCCCCTTTGTCTTTTTATACCGTCATCGGCCTTTCTTTTTCTTCCGAGTGGTCGCTGCTTCCATGGCTTTTTTGCCACCGTAACCCGCGGCACCACCCACCGCTCCCAACGCGGCGGCTTTCCCCACGGCCGTCAAGGCTGGCACGAGAGCGGCCAGAGGCAAGAGACCGCCTCGTTGCCTTCTTCGTCTTCGACGTACTCTTGTCTTTGGCATCTTTGATTGACCATCCCCTTTTTTCCCTTTTCTTTTTATGTCTTTTTGAAGTGCAAGGTGACCAGGGTGTTGCCTTTGCCAAACCTGACCAACTTATCCTCGGTGCCAGACGTTTCGGTGACTTGCATTTGAATGATTTCCACGACTTCATTACGAAGCGGTAGGTATTGAATGTGCAACGGTTCAAAGTACATGGTACCTCTGCCTTCCCGCTTGTAGTGGATTTCACACAACAAATCGGTCACGCGATTGCCTACCATCATACTGCCTGCCACGTCCGAGTAAACGTGCAACGATCGCGAGGGATCTCCCACCACCGCCCGAAACGCCACATTCAAGTTGGTGAAACGCCACCCACAACTCATACTCAATCGTAAATGATCCGGTGAAAACGAACGCACCGTCCAAAAGACCGGGTTGTGCTGATAGTTGTCCACATCGTTCCAATCGTTGTCAATCGTTTTGTCATGTTGGGGATTTGATCCCCCATGAAGTCTTGCTGTAAATTCGGCCCCAAAATCAACCCACTGCTAATTTTACGTAACCATCCCATCTTGACAGCCAACTTGGTGTAGATGTACAGGGCTGGCGTGTCGCTTTTGCAATGACAGACATTCGTGTTGTCAATGATGAGATCCTCGCCTTCCCAACGAAACTTGACGTACCTGTGTTTGCCCTGATCATTGGTAAAACGACCTCCTTGAATCGCCGTTTCCTTGCGTCGTTGTTCCAAGTGAGTAATGGCCGCTTTCATGAAACTCACGCCATCCACCACCCAATCCCAATGTTGAATGTCGTTGATGAGGGTTTGCGCGCTGTCTCTTCGCCCGACCGTTTCCCCGTCTTTTCCACCCGGTTTGGGATAGGTTTGGTCCCGGGTCGTCGACATGATGAACCCATCTTTCTGCACCAACTCGTACAAATTGACGTGCGTATCCGGTAAGGAAATGGCACTCAACCCCACTTGCCACCCACCTCCTTGTAACCGTAACGGTTGAGGTAAACGAATCTTGAAGGAATTGGCTTGGTTGTTAGGAAATTCATGTCGGTTGGCATGACTCGGTAACGTCACGTAGAACGACATCTTCTTTCTTCTTCACACCACGACTTCCCTTTTAAAGTGGAGAGTCAAGAGGGTATGTCCTTCACCAAACTTGGCCAGATCCCCATTGATTTCGGCCATCTGGGTTTCCACGATTTCCAACACTTCGTTGCGTACTGGGACATATTGAATATGTCGAGGTTCAAAGTGGGTGGTGTTTTGAGGCTGGTACTTGATTTCTCGTAAGAGATCGGTGATACGACCCCCTGCCATACTGCTGGTCCCTACATCACAATACACGTGCAAAGGACGCGTCGGAGCAAATTCCGACGAGGGACGAAAGGTCTCGTTCAAATTCACAAACCGCCAAGGGCACGATAGACTCAACTTCACATAATCCCCCTCCACTTTCCAAAAGACGGGTTTGTTGCTGGTATCGCGGACATCCGTCGGGGTGGGAATGGTGGAAATGCCTTGAAATTCTTGCAAGAGATTCGGACCCAATCGATACTGGCCGGGGGACACTTGTTCAATCCATCCCATTCTCAGGGCCAAGGTTTTGCCCCATGACACATGCGCCACTTGTCGTTTGTAATCCACATTGGTGGTATTCAATAACAAATCCCCTTCGGAGGTCCATTCAAGGGTCGGGACCAATTTGACGCCATTGTCCTCGGTCCATTTGTTTTTGGGTTGGGTTTGTTTCGCACAGGCTTGCACGTAACGTTACACCAGTTGATGTAAAAAGTGCGATCCCGTTGAGGAGGCCATCTCCTTTCTCATATCTCGACCGTAGACAGTGAGTTCGCGACGTTCATGGTACCAGACATCGTCCCCTTGATCGTCTGTGTCATGCACCCGTTCGTGCCATCGTACATACAACAGAGGATGGGAATCGCCCACTCCTCCTTCTTCCGCTATCACGGGAATGGTGGGTAAGGATAAACTCACCATGCCCACCATCCATCCTCGTCCCATAAATCGAATGGGTTTAGGCAATCGGTTTCTGAAATGATGACTCTTGTTCCCAGGAAACTCTTTGGTACTCGCATGACTCATCAACGTCACGTAAAACGAAGAGTTGGGCACCAACGTCATTTTTTTAGTCACGTCGTCGTCGTCTTTTGGGTGGGCTTGTCTCTTTGGGCAGGCTTGTCTTTTTCCTCTGGGGTGGTTGGAGAGACGTTACGTCTTGGCTTGCAATCCAACTATTGTACTTGTCGGGCCACCCTTTCCACTTGACCAACCAACGATCTTTTTGTCGCTTAAGTACCTTTTCGATGCGAAACACGTCGGACACATGGACTTTTTGTAAATCCTCTTCATAAAACGTGCCTTGGACGGGGGTATCATCCCATTCGTGAATCTTATACGTGGGCACGGGTCCCGGGATCACACGATGCACCACAAACACTTCTTCGGTCCAACCAGGTAAATAGCCTTTTTCAAAGGTACGATGAATCTTGTTGAGACGTACACGATCTCCGACTTTGAATTTGGGTTTCTTCTGGCCTTTCCATCGTTTGGCATACAATCGTTTCCACACCGCTTGTCACGTCTTGAGGGGCCATACCAATACTTCGATGACGGGTCGCATTATACCCTTGCACCAACTCGGGTAAGACATCGTCAAAGCGTAAGGTGTTGGCCGCGGTAAAATAACGGTACAACCGTTCTTTCAAGGTGCGGTTAAATCGTTCCACCACACTGGCTTTAGCATCCCCTTCGGTGGAAAAATGTTGAATGCTTTGCTCGTCAAGCCATCGTTGAAACGTCCGATTATAAAATTCTTTCCCTCGATCCGTTTGCAATCGATTAGGGTGACGTCCTTTCAAAATCTTCTCAAAGGCATGAACCAAGGCGACCCCGGTTTTGTCTTTCAACGGTTGTACCCACGCATACTTGGACAAGACATCCACGACGGTCAACAAGTACCGTATACCCCGATTATACTTGGCCAACGGTTGCACTTCCACTAAATCCGCGACCCATTGATCATCTAATCCCCCGACGATCACGGGTACGGTCGGAAAACGACGACGTCGCGGTTTATGTAACGTATAGGCCAAATCCCGTTCCAAGACCCTTTGGACTTTTTTCAAAGGGAGACGATGGGCTTTAGCAAACCGTTGCACGCCTCCTAAACTGCCGGGGGCTCTCGGATCGTGGTACCGATTCAACCATGATGGGGAAACCTTTTTCTATCGAGGGGCCATACGTTCTGGCATTCATCCCATAAGGTCGATATGGTGGGGACTGTGTGGGGATGCGCCTTTTGAATGATTCGATACCATCGCCATGCGTAAGGATGAGCTTTTAACCATAAGACAAACACGACCCATCGATACAAGTTGCGGTCGACATGGGTTTCTTCAAAGAGGTGGAGAGGATGCGTGTCCTCGGGCCAAGGGGGTATGGGAATTTTGGTACCGGGTTGATGATCATATAACACTTGACAAAGGGTTTGATGACATTGCCATTGCCCCAGGGACAAGACAGAATCCCACGCATAACACACAGACTCCATGGTGACATGGTCCACAGGTGATGGTCTCTAGACCTTTCTGCCAGTTCTCAACACTGTCACTGTACTTGGGGGGTGGTGGAGCTGGGGCTACCATCATTTCTTGACGGTTCTTGAGATCTTGAATTTCTCGCAACAATTGTTTCTCATAATCTGTCAGGGACCGTTCTCGTTCCACGTCCTCTTTCCTTCTGACTGGAGGTGGCGGACCTGGGATGTCATAGCCCCTCTTGGGATATCCTTGAGCATCACGGCTGGGTGGTTCCGCGAGGGGATCGGCTTTTTTGGGCGGATGGTCATGAAACCAACTCCAGTACTTGGGACCCAAGGGTTGATCGGCCCATCGCAAGAGGCCACACGTTTTCTTGGAACAATTCAGAAACAAGCGATCGGGGTTCTGAGCCGAATGGCTCTGTTGAAGCGTGGCGGGTTCACGGCAAAAGCATTGCAAACCACCCCACATGTCCAACACTTCTGCATGAGGTTGACTATACACAGCTTTCATATACTCCAAGGCTTGATCTTGTCCACAAAACAGCAAACACGGTTGCATGGGACATTTCACATACTTCCATCCTTTTTGAGATTCTCGTGCCTCCAAACGCACGTCATGGCAAGGACATACCATGGTGTCCACCGAACTGGGAGGCATGAGGTCTTGGGCCGTCAAGGTGAATGGAGGTGATTGCTCCACCATGTCATTCAATTCTTTCATCATATCTTCCACCGCAGCTCGGGTGTCTTCCACCACTTCGCATACCACAGGATCACAGTCCACATTCTCTTTCTTTTTCTTCTTCCCCGCAGGGTGTACGCGTGGCTTTCTCTTCCGATCCACAGACATCGTGCTCAAAGGTTTTCACCCACCCCATGCCTTTTTATACCCATGACCCTTGCATCTCATTGGTCAGCTTATCCTACCCATATAAGGACGTCTCATCGTCCCATTGGTCAGCTTTTACCTCTCCAAATAAGGACCTCTTGTCCTTCCCATTGGTCAGCTTTTCCCTTATCCAACGAAGGTCCTCTTGTCTTCCCATTGGTCCGTTGTCCCTATTTAAGATGGTCCCTTGGTCACTGAGCCGTCATTCTCAAAGCAATGCCCCCCAACATTGACATGATCGGAGAACAAGATCTCGATGCCTTGGAACTGCAAGTGGGCTATGGCCATGTGGTGTACACCGGGGGAGCCAGAGGCACGGACGCACTCGTCGAAGAACTGGGTAAACAGTTTGGGATGCAAGTCGAAGTCCTCGTCCCCCCGAACCATCCTCGAGCTACCTTCATCACCCCGTCCACCGTGGAAGTCCTCATGCTGGCCAACCCCCATCTTCACCAGGCAGCTGAGAAGCTAGGCAAACGAATGCCCAGTCATTTTTACACCTTGCAATTGCTGCAACGCAATTATCAAATTGCCAAAAGAGCCCATACGATCTATGCGTTTGGCATTTTGGAACAGGATCATAAACGCGTGAAAGGAGGCACCGGTTGGACCGTGCAATTGGCCATGGATCAAGGCAAACCCGTCTACCTCTTTGACATACCCAGTCAATCATGGTACCGCTCGGACCATTACTACCAAGTCAACGAGAATGCCGCCACCCTAGTCACTGGCAGTCAATTTGTTCCTTGGGGTCCTAAAAAGCCCACCCTTCATCAAAGCAGTGCTATCGTGGGATCCCGGGATGTGGACGACAAAACCCGAGCCGAAATTCAAGCCTTATTCAATCGCACCTTCTGTCTACCCGAGAACATTGATCAATTACGCCTGGAGCTCGAAGACTTTCATTTGTAATTGTACATAGCCTTTCAATTTTTTTTTTTAGTTTTTATTTTTGGAATTGTACATAGCCTTTTCAATTTTTTAGTTTTTATGTTTCCAATTGTACATAGCCTTTTTCAATTTTTTAGTTTTTATTTTTCCAATTGTACATAGGTTTTCCAATTTGTAAATAGGAGCGCCCCTACCCGCGTGGCAAGAGATGGACAACCCTTTGTAAAAAACATCAACTATTTAAATTAAAAAATAAAAAAGCTCACAACCCTGAGTTTGCACGTGGATTATAAATAATTTGTCTTGACTCACAGCAGCCTTGACTCACAATAAAATGGGAGATCCGCTTCAAATTCTTCAAACTCTATGAGTAATTGGTCTTGACAAGAGGCCATCTTGGGATGACTCACCTCGAGGTGCGATCTGTTTTATAGTCTCTGGGATCATTCCTCGCAATGCATCATGGCCTATCCAGGGAGGGGGGAGGGGGGTCCCCCCCTCCCTAGTTGGCCCACAATACTTTGCGAGGATCTCTATAAAAGACCGCCTCCACTCCCCGTTTTTTCACTCCCAAGCCAGCAAGCAGTCAAGCAAGCAAGCAAGCAAACAAGCAAGAATGTCAAGTAAACGGGATAGCGGTAAGCCTTTTTTATTCCTCATCTCTTTTAAAAAAAAAACCAGTCTAAGTAGTTAGCCTGTTCTGGAGCTAACCGGGCTAGGTCCCACGTGCTCCAGGATTTAATTAATGATTCGCTTTCTCTATAAAAAAAACAACCACGTCATGTCCGTTGACTTTTTCTGGAGAGCTGAAGAGTGATGATGGTTCTGCCTTCTTTAAACGGAGCCGGTTGTCCATTGGCTGTTTGAATGTCCATGGCAATGCTGTCAAAGATGGTTTTGCCAAGAGGAAAATACATCCGTTCAGTGGTATCAAACTGATGGTCGGTATTGCCGGCATCCAAGGTACGTAAAAAACCTTTTTGTTGATTTCCCACAATGCTCGGTGCGACGAGATCCGTGTAAATCATCAATTGTTGTTGTTGTTGCGGTTTGACCGTTTGCGTGAGGGGAAATGGTTGTCGACTGAGATTCGGACCCAAGAACAACTCATACTCGAAATCGGGGTGAGTAAAGCTGACGGACACAATGCCATGAGGTGGATATTTGTTGACAGGACCGATGGTTGTTTCCCATTTGTGTCGATCGTCGTAATCCACGATATGTTTCACCAAATAATTTTTTTCTTGGACGATGCGTTCACTTGGCGTTCCATCTTTCACCAGTCCCATCAGTCCAGCGAATTTCCATTCCATTTCAAATTGCATGTTGGCTGGAATGAGTACATACAACGAATCTAATTCGGAGGCGATGCCGGCATTGGTGATTTTCACGTAGGGTTGAGCCAGGTTGAGAGGGGCTAGTTGTTGTCGTTTCGCTTGATCGTCCACGTTCATTTTGGCTATATCCATCATGACTTCCATGTGTTGTTTTTCTATTTCGTACGCGATGGCGATCCATGCTTTTTTCAAATTGTGGTAATACCCTGGCGGCAAATGGATTTGTTTGGTGACTTGAATGGGAGCCGTTCCATCAGCACGTTTTGGCATGTATCTGATATCTGTTTTCATCCAATGTTTTTGACTATCTTCTTGCGTCCAATTCTGCTTGGTTTGATCTACCAATTGTTGATATAAACCAGGGTGTGAGATATGAACCAAGGCCGCTTCCCAATCATCTTCCACCAAATAATGGGAATGAGGAAGTCGAGCCGTAAATTTTTGTCCCGTGCCTTGTGCTTGATCACTGATAAGGGTGATGTAAAAACTCATGGTCACAATCACCACCTAACCCCTCTGGTTGTCTTTTTATACCTACCCCCACTGCTAAAATTGGACTTTGGACTTTGAGCCCGTGTTTTCTCAGCGGTTTTTGCCCATCCTGAGCCCACGATCCTTTTTTCATACTGCTCAGCGGTTTCCCATCCTAAAACACGTGACTTCCGGTTCCGGTGATGTCATTTCCGGTTCCAGTGACTTCGGATTATCAAAAGGAACTCAAAGGAATACTCATCATGGAATAGGAACACTCATCAAAAGGAACTCATTAAATAGGAACACTCATCAAAAGGAACTCATTAAATAGGAACACTCATATTATCAAAAGGAACACTCATCAAAAGGAACTCATTAAATAGGAACACTCATATTTATCATGGACTCATTTTTTCTCTCACTTGTTGTGAAAAAATATGTATGACAATAAAAGTATTTATTAATTTTTTAATGTTGTTTTCCGATCACCCCCGCTGCTAAAATTGGACTTTGGACTTTGAGCCCGCGTTTTCTCCGCGGTTTTACTCCACCTTGAGCCCACGATCCTTTTTTCCAACTGCTCAGCGGTTTCCCATTCAAAACCACGTGACTTCCGGTTGCCTGAGCCCGCGATCCCTTTTTTCCACCTGGTCAGCGGTTTCCCATTCAAAACCACGTGACTGCTCTCGACCAATCAGAAGCCAGCATTACCTCCCATATGGGCGCAATGTACTACTGGCGTCCTAGCTCGCCGACTACCAAGGGCACTTAGGAGAGAGGAGGGTCGTTTTGCATGCTCGTACTATTTAGATAAACTAAAAGTAGTAATTCCTCAGGGCAACTCAGATGGAAGAATCATAATCAGATTGCAACACTAGATCCCAGTCCGTTGTACACTAATCTTATTTCGCCTCCTTCAATAAATAGTCTGGTAAGGGACTGGGTATCGAGCTCTCATGTTAAGGGTGAGACTCTTAACTACCACATTGTTGCTACGGAAAGTTTTTAGCCTTTATATCTTAGAACCCTGTCTTCCACAGATTAGCTGCTTGGCCACGTTTTCCATGGGAACGGTTTTCAAAATTTTCGATCACATCCATATTTGGCAGGTCACGTGACTAGAATAGAGAAAAGCCTAAACACAGACCGCGTACAATATTTCACAATTATCGAGATGCAAAACGTGACGTAGGATTTACTGAAATTCGTGTTATTATAGAGGTTGTGACGTCATAAGTACGTATATTTATACATTTTCTGCTGTAGTTACTTTTCTTTGTGTAAACAGTAAGTGCTTAGGTCGGATTATAAAGAGGACTGAATTGACTCCGATGTGTTATTTTACCCTCTTTTCTTCGAGTTTTAGGGATTTTCTTTCTAATGCGCTGTTTTTCCCTGGCACTAGCTATACACACAATTCAGATGTTACTCTAGAACATATCACCGGTCTAGTGGCACAAAAGGCTTCACAACAACGTGGGACAAAATATCACCCACAAAAAATCTCTTAGCAACCACCCCAGATCTGTAGTTAGGGTCTTCCCCTTAATACGTTGTTCAATGTGCATGTACACTGTCGTGATTTATGGTTCTTCACTGAGTTGCCTTGAAAAAAAAACCTTTTCTATTTCAAAGACGTTTTGGAGCCACGGACTTCAACAGGAAGTTAAATTTTCCCTTTGTTGGCTTTTTTTTCACTTCACCAAAGCATTGAAACCCCTTGTTTTGGCATCTGCTGGTTTGCTATCATGGACGTGACGGCATTGATAAAATTCGTCAAAACGAAAAAACACGACTTCTGTTTGCCGTCCGTGGCTCACAAACGTCTGTGCTTTAGTTCCCTAACATTTATCCACGGCGTTATGAAAACAACAACTGAATGACAAAATGATGCAATTTAGCTGTAAGTTTGTGTTGTCTAGACTTTATCATGATATGTTAGGGAGCAGGATGGAGACTGATCACCCACTTCCTTCCCGACATTGCTCTTGCGGCTAACTGTTGTTTCCTATACCGGATGCTGTTTTGTGCAGATTCCTGTAACCGGTAGGTAGGATTGTTGTTTTGGCCATTGTAGGCCCTGAACTGGCAGAAATGGTTTTCCACCAGATCTTGGTTGATGATCCGTAACTTAAATGTTGAATTCGGAAGCTCTGAGAGCTTTATGCTTACTACCGACTTCACCTCCTGGATCATTGACTGCAAATCAAACCAGAGTTTTGTCGACAAGAAATGCTTGCTTTCTGCGTCCCTTTGCCACCTTTCTAACCAAGAATGAAAGCCAGTCAGCACACCAAGACGCTGATCCTTTGAGTTGGAAACTAACACCTTGCTGGTAAAAATCTCAATTGTTTTGGCAGTGTGCGTAAGAAGTTGGATTGTTCCATTTAAATAGCTGCCATCTTTGCGTTTAGATGTGTGATGGCTCTGGTAAGCCTGCAAAAAAATTTAAATGTGGTGCATTATTGTATACAGTTCTAGCTTCAGGGGCGTTCCAAGAAATATTTCCATTGTAAGCCTGACGGTTATTGGAATTCTTGTTTTTTGTTGGGGGGGGGGGGGAGGGTTACGGGACTAGGTGTGCTCCCCCGTGGAGTCAATTGCAAATTGCTTGCAAGTGTAAGCAATGAGCGGATCCAGGATTTATGAAAGGGGGTGGCTGTTAGCAAGGCTGGCTAAAAATTATATATTATTTTTAACACCTGTCCAGTTTCCTTGTACTTATTTTCTATTTCAGTTTGTTTAGTTCTATTTTCTTTGCCCGTCGCAAGGGGATGGCTAGCCACCCAATCCACCCCCCACCCCAAAAAATCTGCCCCTCCAAAACCTAATTAGCTTAAACGAAAGATCGAATTTAGGCTATTTAATAATACTAGCAGATTCGTTTCGTTAACTATTGCAACTTGTTTTCTCTCTTGTTCAACGTTCCTACATTATCTGTTACATACACATTTTCAAGTTGTAAGTCACCTTTTCCGATGTAATTTATTTATTTATTTATTTATTTTGTTTTTATTTGTGTGAAAACTAGCCAAACTTCAAAGTAAAAAAAAGAATTAATAATTAACTTAACTTTAACTTTCATTAATTTTATATTGGGCAAACATCAATGTGGCATTTTCGAATGCGCATTACAATACATTTGAAATAAAAATAAAAAACTTGGGTAAAATTACATATTAACATATCGTGTAAAAATCAGGTGAATATCTGTAAGACAAATTTGAATAAAACAGCTAAGAGAAGCAGCCCCCCCACCCTTCGAATTCACCATCCCGTGCCCTCCTTCTATTTATTAAAATCTATATAATTTATAATTTAAGAGCCATTTTCTGAGAATATCGAGAATCGAAAGACACTCGCAAAAAATCGAATTTTTTTTTATTTTGCCAAAACATCCCTTTGGGTAAGCTAATTCAAGAAAAAATAACCCAAAGTTCCAACGAGTTATCTAACGGACGAAAATTTAAAAAGTGCGAAAAATGCATAAAATGGCGGTTTTAGGGTCTCTAAACGGCTCAAATTCTCACTCAACTTTAGGAAGCCGGTGAGAGCGTAAAAAAGATTCTTTTAAAACGAAACAAACCACGAAGATTATTTAACCTTTCTACTTTAAAACTGTGTAATAAATTTGCCAATGTTTGGTTTCGAACATTTTCCAGCGGTGTTTTTATCGAGCCGCTCTTAACCTTGTTTCTCACAAGGTAAAATGAAGGCCAACTTCGGCCGCTTAAAACGGCATCTGGTATGTATCGTTCAATGATTAAGACTACACAGAAAGAAAGCTCTGTCATTGTACTTTTCACCAGGAAAGTTACAGCCTTGGGAATCAAATACTTCCCCGTCAGTAAATTTTTACTGTTTAGTGATCTGAGCGGGTCGAATTATATGCAAATTACAGATTTAATTCCTGGAATACTGCTAACAATTACAAAGGTCGTTTAAGATAGGCTCACCATTAGTTACACATGCACGCACAATGTTTTTCTTGATCTTTGAAAGAAAGTTCTGCTTTCTTGAGTCTTGCTGAGTCTTATTATGTTAAAACAAAGCAGATTTTTAACGGCATTTCAACAAGACAGGAATCCACTCATTCAACTTAACCAAGATAACATCGAAAACACAGAGAAACGACGTACTATGCCCCCTACCTTGCCAATCGAAAACGCAACAATACAACAGAAAAACATTACAAACTGTAAACAAACGAATTTTCAGTTTCCTGATTGAGCGAAGATATTTAAAAACTCATCGCCTTGAGGAATACGCGGAAAGACAGGTGACCTCTGCACTGACCCGCACGTGTCACACCACACTAACAGAGAGAGTCACGTATTCGATTTTTGTTATGTGATTTGAGATAAAAACTTGGTGGAAAGTTAAAAAGAAAAAAACTTTCAACAGATAGCTAGTACTTTGTTGGATTTACATGTTAGCACAAGCTCCACAAAGGAGTTTTTACGGCGCGGTAATTTCGCTATGTACGTGCTGTTGTAATTTTACTACTAATTTAATTACAGCTCATGAAAAAAACGAAATACAGTGTGTTGCCCAGTTTTCGTACACTTTAGTTTGTAATCGCTATATCTTTTCGTCTGTGCGACGAAAATTTCTGAATTTTCTATTAAAGATAGCCCATTTACTTACCTTCAATATATAAAACGATTGGCCGCTTGATCGACGTACGTTCAAAATTACGCCATTTTTCCCGAAACTCCAAAGTTGCCCAGTCTTTGTACACCTGGCCCAGTTTTCGTACATCGACAAAACAACATTTCTCCACGAAAACACTCGACGCAAACTGATGTGTCAGCTACCCTGCTGAGTGCTTATCGTGTTTTCTCTTCGGTTTGTGAATAAATATCGGCTTAGCGACCAAAATTCGGCGTACAAAGCAAATGGTTATTCGGGGGGTGGATGTTTAATCGATCCTGCAGTGTTGATTTTTTGGTCCCTCACTTTTGGGCGGCTTTTCTTACGCTCAATCCACTGTCTCGTACGTCATTTACTGCCTTGGTAAAGGTAGTTGACAGCTTACTATTCTGCGTATTACAACTCTTAAGAAAAGGCCTGTATAAGATTCGACGTTTTCCTTCCGTTTCCGCTTAGCAAACTCTTTACTTCCGTTTCCGCTTACGCTTGCTTTTCTTACCTACTTTTGTAAATGTTTATTAGAATCGCAACGGAGTGAAAAAATCAGTAAAACCGGTAAGCTAACGATATTTCACGGTGTATGTCAACATTCTATGCATAGACATCTACCTTAGTTAATTATTTGACGATTTAGATTGTTTGCGTGGGATTACGTTTATTAAATATTCGTGACCTTTGCGTGACCTGGATGTAAAGCGTCGCTGTTATACCACAACAAATACATGTAGTGTATCGTACTTTGCAAGGATTGTTGTGTAATCTTTGCTGCACTTGCGACCTATTAATTTTCGAACAGTAAAGTTTAAAATTCAGTTCTTTAACTTATCTAAAAATAGGTTTTGAGAAAGGCGCAGCTAAGTGTACGAAAACTGGCACAGTAGGTCAAAATGTCTGCGAAGATTCTCACCGCTAAAATTCAGGAGCAGTTAAATTTAAGCTGGCGTTGAAAGTTTTTCCATTCACTTTCATCTTTTGTCTATCATCTGTCCAAAAATCATGAAGTTCCTTGCAAAATTACCAGCAAAACGGGCTATTTGTTCATCTACAATACCTTTACTGTGCAGTGAAAAGTGCAAATATTAGCCGCTTAACTTTTACTCACCTCGAAAGAAATTGTCCGCACTGACCTGCCTCTTCGTCAAAAAGCCCGGCAAAACCGGCAATTTATAGCTGAGATGTTCCTTTTACTTTTGGAATTCTTCGGTTGACGAAGATTTAAATGACCGACGAAAATAATCAAATAAAGTTCTTTTTGTACGAAAACTGGGCCCGTACGAAAACTGGGCAACATACTGTATTGCAGTAAGTTACATTCACATTGTCTAATTACTGATATATGGCGTCGTGTAGTTTTTCCACTCTTCTAGAGAGGGTTACTGTCGGTGGATTAAGTAGTTGTTACCCAGGCCACGTTGAAGTTGTTTCCCTGAAAGAATGCACAAGACACATCTCGCGGCATCTTCAATTGCACGGACTAAGTGCAGATAAAGCGGTTGACAGTGAATTCAAGTTGTTGTTAGCCCGAGCAGGTAATGTTAACACCCTGTCCCTGTTTAGGACAGAAAAACGAAATGGAATGTCGATCGTACTGACCATACCCGGTTGGGGAAGACGGGCATAAAATTATATACCATGCTTAGGGACAGAGACCAAAAACCGTATCCTGTCTAGCGGCAAACCCCAGTATAGTCCACATAAGGGAGTAACCCTCCCTTCCGGAAGAGGGGAAGGGGGTGGTGGTGCCGTGTTTAGCATGACGATAGCACGATGTAATTTCAGACACCGAAAATTGAACTTCAATGCAACCTTCCTTGGTAGCAGTTCGAGCGAGCAAGACGAAGAAACCACGCAGGCCCATGCGAGAACTCGCCCACATAATACCTTTTCTCGCTTTGCCATTTTAGCTAGCCCGTTTTTGGTTTTTGCGTCATGGGGTTGAAAGCTTAGACTCTTCTACTGAAAAAATGCCTAAATAACCAGAAATCAAAGATAAATATACTTTGAACTCCAGGCTTCGAACCTCATGACGCAAAAACCACATAACAAAGCGAGAAAGGGTATCGTGTGGGCGAGTTCTCACATGGGCCCGCGTGGCTTCCGCGTCTCGCTCGCTCAAACTGCTGCCAAGGAAGATTACATCAGGGGACGTTCAATAATCACATCGTGCTATCGTCGAAGAATATTGTGCTACAGTTGAGCGAGTTAAGGCTAAGCACGGCACTCCCCCCCCCCTCCGGAAGGGAGGGTTACTGCCTAATGTGGTCTATACTGGGGTGTGCCACTGGACAGGATATGGTTTTGGTCTCTGTCCCTAAACATGATAAATTATTTTATGCGCATCTTCCCCAGCCGGGTATGGTCAGTACGATCGACGTTCCATTTCGTTTTTCTGTCCTAAACAGGGCCAGGGTGTCAAAGCCGCAGCGTCACCCCTACACCCAAACATTGGTCAAAAGACCCTTTCTCCCCCTCCCCACCCCCGGGAGCCAGAGTATCTGTGGCCAAAATTATGGAACACAGTAATTCCAGACCAAAATGCAAAAACATTACCTGCTCGGGCTGACAACACTTGAATTCACTGTCAACCGCTTTATCTGCACTTAGTCCGTGCAATTGAAGATGCCGCGAGATGTGTCTTGTGCATTCTTTGAGGGAAACAACTTCAACGTGGCCTGGGTAACAACTGCTTAATCCACAGACAGTAACCCTCTCTAGAAGAGTGGAAAAACTACACGACGCCAGTATCAGTACTTACACACTGTGAATGTAACTTACTGCAATATTTAGTCTTTTTCATGAGCTGTAATTAAATTAGTAGTAAAATTACAACAGCACGTACATAGCGAAATTACCGCGCCGTAAAAACTCCTTTGTGGAGCTTGTGCTAACATGTAATCCAACAAAGTACTAGCTATCTGTTGCAAGTTTTTTTTTCTTTTTAACTTTCCACCAAGTTTTTATCTCAAATCACATAACAAAAATCGAATACGTGACTCTCTCTGTTAGTGTGGTGGACACGTGCGGGTCAGTGCAGAGGTCACCTGTCTTTCCGCGTATTCCTCAAGGCGATGAGTTTTTAAATATCTTCGCTCAATCAGGAAACTGAAAATTCGTTTGTTTACAGTTTGGAATGTTTTTCTGTTGTATTGTTGCGTTTTCGGTTGGCAAGGTAGGGGGCATAGTACGTCGTTTCTCTGTGTTTTCGATGTTATCTTGGTTAAGTTGAATGAGTGGATTCCTGTCTTGTTGAAATGCCGTTAAAAATCTGCTTTGTTTTAACATAATAAGACTCAGCAAGACTCAAGAAAGCAGAACTTTTTTTCAAATATCAGGAAAAACATTGTGCGTGCATGTGTAACTAATGGTGAGCCTATCTTAAACGACCTTTGTAATTGTTAGCAGTATTCCAGGAATTAAATCTGTAATTTGCATATAATTCGACCCGCTCAGATCACTAAACAGTAAAAATTTACTGACGGGGAAGTATTTGATTCCCAAAGCTGTAACTTTCCTGGTGAAAAGTACAATGACAGAGCTTTCTTTCTGTGTAGGCTTAATCATTGACCGGTACATACCAGATGCCGTTTTAAGCGGCCGAAGTTGGCCTTCATTTTACCCTGTGAGAAACAAGGTTAAGAGCGGCTCGATAAAAACACCGCTTGAAAATGTTCGAAACCAAACATTGGCAAATTTATTACACAGTTTTAAAGTAGAAAGGTTAAATAACGTTCGTGGTTTGTTTCGTTTTAAAAGAATCTTTTTTACGCTCTCACCGGCTTCCTAAAGTTGAGTGAGAATTTGAGCCGTTTAGAGACCCTAAAACCGCCATTTTATGCATTTTTCGCACTTTTTAAATTTTCGTCCGCTAAATAACTCGTTGGAACTTTGGGTTATTTTTTCTTGAATTAGCTTACCCAAAGGGATGTTTTGGCAAAATAAAAAAAATTCGATTTTTTGTGTCTTTCGATTCTCGATATTCTCAGAAAATGGCTCTTAAAAGCTATCTTAAATAGCCATAAGGTCTTGGTAGCAAGAATTTGACTTTCTACGTCAAATGAAACCAAAAATTTACCATACATAGGTACATCCTCGGAATTTACCATACATAGGTACATGTATGGTAAATTTTTGGTTTCATTTGACGTAGAAAGTCTTTTTACAAGCATACCTCTGGAGGAGTGCATTGACCTGGCGGTTAAGTATATCCTCGAGGGAAAGCCCGATATCAAACTAAGTGACACCGAGCGCAGGGATCTCTTTTCTGTGGCAACGGCACAAACACATTTTCTATTTAATGGTTCCTTCTATGACCAGATCGATGGTGTGGCCATGGGCCCCCCCTTGCCCCTGTCCTCGCAAATCTCTTTATGGGACACCATGAAAAGTCATGGTTAAAAAATTTTGATACCTCTGAAATTCTGTTTTATCGTCGATACGTCGATGACACGTTTTGTTTGCTTCACTCTGAAAATGACGCCTTATTATTTTTTCATTATATAAATTCCAGACACCCCAACATTAGGTTCACCATGGAGAAAGAAGCGGATCACAGAATACCTTTTTTAGATGTCCTTATCGACAACAACTGTTCTCATGCCCCTATCACTAGTGTTTATGGTAAGAAAACCTTCACTGGCCTCCTTACCAATTATTTCAGTTTCACTTCATATTCCTACAAACTTGGTCTCATCAGGACACTTGTTGACCGAGCCTACAAAATCAATAGCACCTGGGTTGGTTTTCACAAAGACATCAAGTACCTCACTCAAATTCTCAAGAAGAACCTTTTCCCTACCCATCTTATTGAAAGGGTTATTAATCAATATGTAACCAGGGTCGAAAGCGCAGTTTGCTCTGTGGGTTGTGTTCCTGACGAGGTCTCAACTTTTTATTTCAAGTTACCTTATATAGGCCATTATTCTGGCGTCACTCAGAAACACATTCGCCACCTGATAAAACGCTACTGTAAAAACATTGATATTAAGTTAATTTTCTCTTCTTTTAAAATCGGAAACTTGTTTAGCGCGAAGGACCCTATCCCAAGCAATCTCCGTTCGAGTGTTGTTTACAAATTTTCATGTGCAGGCTGTAACGCTTGTTCCGTCGGTGAAACCCCCCGCCACTTTTCAACACGCGTACGTGAGCATTTAGCTACGGATAGGGCCTCTCACGTGTACAAACACTTGCAACAATCTGAAAATTACCGCGATTTGTGTTCGACCAATTGCTTCAGCATTTTGGACTGCGCCACTACAAGTTTTCAACTAAAGATCAAAGAATCCTTACATATCCACTGGGAAAAGCCCACTTTAAATCAACAGGTTAAACATGTTAATTTGAAGTTGTTTGTTTAGATTTCACATAATCACGCTTTTTTCCTGTCACTCTTGCCTATACATTTTCATTTACAATTCTAATCACTATATTGCATATAAATAGCTTTGTTGTAACTTTTTCCTTCGACTGAGGATGGCATCAGGGATGCCGAAACATGTTTTTGAAACTAAAAAGTGTTGTGTTGTTCTTCAAAATGCTATCTTAAATAGATATGTTTTCACTTGAGTCTTAAAAATTCCAACGCTAGTGCTATTACGTATTTGTTCGGGCAATGCGTTCATAATTTAGGGGCAGCATACATAAATGCTCTGTCTCCGAGGGTTGTGTATGACTTCACAGATCGGAGTGTTAGGAGCAGAGTGTTATTTGATCTTAAGTTGTAACTACCACAGTCCTTTACTTTTAAAAGTTCTCTCAGATAAACAGGCCCTTGTTGATGAAGTGATTCAAACGTTAGTAACAATATCTTTAAAACCTATCCGATACTTAATTGGCAGCCAATGCAGTGAATGCAGTAGCGGAGTGATGTGGGAGAATTTGGATTCATTGAAGATTAAGCGTGCTGCGGCATTTTGTACTCTCTGTAGTTTGGCCAGCTGATAAGCAGGTAGCCCATACATAAGACTGTTGCAGTAGTCTAAGCGGCAGGATATACAGCTATTTCACTTAAGGTTGTCGGATCCGACTCAAGCTTACGCGACAAGACCGAAGGGTAGTGTGGGTAGTTGCAAATCAGACTTAGTTTAATGGTTGTCAGAAGTTGATCAGGAACTTTCAATTTCTTAGTACAAGTAATAAATCGGCGCTATCCGATTATTGTCAGCGGCAATCCTAATTTGGTTTTCCATTTTCGGTTGTTAGTTCTTGCCTTGAAGTGCAAAATTTCATGTTCCATATTTTTCATCATGCTGTTTTTCCTTCTTCTAATTTTTCATATTTAAAATTTGCATCCCGTTTTAACCCGCTAAACAAAAAGATGAGTGGGATTAAAATTGTTTTAAACGAAAATTGCATCTGAAAACAATTCTTCCAGGTTATTTGTTTCATGTTTATGCTTTAAAAACTCTTCCATATCCTTTGCTATTGTGCGGCAAGTACTTAGGCATAAAAGTCCCATATTACCCTGCGGTCTTGTCGCGTAGGCCTAAACTTTCATCTGACAACGTTAATTGAAATAGCTGTAAATGCGTGGATAAGAGTTTCCTTGTTCTCCCTTAAGAAATATCTTCTAATGCGCTTAAAGTTGTAAGGATAATAAAACCCGGTAGAACTGGTTTTGGTCACGTGTGCCTCCATGGACAGTGTGCTATCGAACCACGCCCCGAGATTTCTGATTGGCGATTCAGGAACTATGTCAGCATCACCGATCTTAATGCTATTTATGTTAATCATTGAGAGCTGCTGTCTTGTCCCAATGACAAGAAATTCGGTCTTAGCATCGTTCAGGAGGAGCTTATCTTCTGCCATCCACTTTTTTATTTCTATTATACATCGTTCCATGGCGATAATAGCACTAGACTGCCCGTCCTCCTCCTTAGGACTAAACGATACATAAGGCTGTGTATCGTCGGCGAACGAATGAGCCCTAGGCAAATGTTTGATGATGTCGAACAGTTTGCTGGTGTATATAGTGAACAAAAGTGGTCCCAGGCAAGAGCCTTGAGGCACACCACCGTCAAGGTAGTGTTTGTTAGATTGAGCCGTCGATTGAGACACGCTGTGACCGTCCTGATAAATACGAACAGAACCAGTCGAGCACAGTTCCAGATATTGCGAGTTTGGTTTGTAATCGCTGGAGCATGATCGAGTGATCCACAGTATCGAACGCTGCACTGAGATCCAAAAGGACCAGCAGGGTCACGTGCTGTTTATTCATGTTGAGAAGAAGATCGTTCTTAATTTTAAGCAGCGCTGTTTCGGTGCTGTGGTATTTCCGGTATGCGGACTGGGCACTAGGGTAGAGATCGTTAATACACATGTGGACGTGTATTTGATTGAAGACTGCTCTCTCAGTCAGCTTGGATACAAATTACAGATTGCTTACAGGCCGAAAGTTTTTGAAAATTAGATCCAAGCCATGTTTCTTCAATATCGGTAAAACCAGTGCCTCTTTCCACTCTTCAGGGAAACTGCCTGATTGCAATGATGCGTTTATGATTTGCGTTATTACCGGAATAAGAGCATCGCAGTTGCTAACCAGTGGAGATGGCATTGGGTCGAGCGCACATGTCTTCAATGAAGAAGATCGGATCAAAGACGCAACGTCAGAGGTTGACAGTCCTTGAATTCATTGAACGTAGGAGTAGACATAGCTGTACTGTCAGTGTTTGTGATGCACACATTAGGCACATGCGATCCGTTACTGATGTTTTCGTTCAGAGTTTGTCTAATTCGTGTAATCTTCTGGACAAAGTAGTTACCGAGACCGATAGCAAATGAGCATCTGTCGACATCGGAAGGGAAAGTTGGCATGTTGGTGCGATTGAAAAGTTGCATGCAAATGTTGAATAACTTTCCCTGATTGTCATTGTTCTCCTCTATAAGGTTGGCATAAAACTCCCGTCTCACTTGTTTCATGAGATTGTTGGCTTCATTCCCTTTCAGTTTGAAAACAGCAAAGTCGGCATCAAGTTTCGACGACCTCCATTTATCCTCAGGTTTTCTCTTTTGGCGTTTTGCCTCTTTGACCTTGTCACTGAACCAGGGGACGCGTGGCCTGATAGTAATTAAGTTTAAAGCAAACAATGTACTGTACTTAAAGTAGAAAATGTTTATGGTAGCAACATAATAAACTTAGGAGAAACATTTAGGCCAACAGTTTTTATTTGACTCAAATGTATACGAACCTTCAAAAGATGAAGCATTTTTGCGTCTAACACATCTTCTGCAAGATGATCTCTCATCCGCAATGCTGGATCCAAGTGCAGATGCTGCTCTGTTAGCTTCTCGTGTATTGGCAGGGAGTTGCAGGTTTGATCAAATTCGAAGGCGTATACGAAGTGGGACCACATAATTTTGTTCCCATCCACAGTTAAGCAGCGTGGCTTGCCAGATGAATTACAGTTTTCGATATGTTTTTGAAATTGTGCTGTGTGAGAACAAAATAGTTTTCTTTAATGGTACGTTTTGCTCTCTTGACAAGATCTTTCTATGTTTTAACCAACATGTTAACTACGAACGTACATTGCGATAAACTAAGGGCCATGCATCTATAACCTCCCCTGCCACTCCCCTGCCACCCCCCTGCCACCCCCCCCCCCCCAAAAAAACACAGAAACACAGAAAAATTGGAAATAACATTTGTTCTTGTAGAAGTTTAGGAGGTGATACCTTTCCCTTCTCACTTGCCTTCTCACTGGTTACGAGGCGCGTGTCTTTCGGCTTAACATAAACTATAAACAAACAAGAGAGACGACTTATCATCAGTCGTCTCTCTAGAAACTGACTATTTAGAAATAATAGCCATTTTTTCCTCTCCTCAATTTAACTACCCCATATAACTGTACATGTCCGGAGGAGGCTGGTAAAAATGTTTTAATATCATTGATTTAGTTCTGTTTACCTTGCAATCTATAATGAACACCATTTCTCCCCCAGTGTGCGGGTTGAACGCAGCAAAGTTTGCTGGAACAAGATTTCCATCAGGGAAATGCATCTTGACGAACTGCTGATTACAATCTGCTCCATCAAGGACACACCAGTAGATACTGCATAAATATATGACAAAACATTTTAGTTGTTTTTGTTGTTGCTGTTTGTTTTTTTTTAATCGATTGAAATAAAATCCAAAAAGACTGTAATTTCATTTTCTACTGTATTAGCAACATTTTTTCGAACGTAAAAGCAAATGCATCGTGATGAACACAACTTACGTAAAACCACTCTCTCTCATCATGACAACGCCATCCCAAAACAAGGTGTAAAGATCGCATGGCGAAAAGTTATGCCTCGGAAACTGAGCAATTGGAAAACGGAACCCTGAATCGCTGAGGAACATAACCTGGAGAACATATGATGCAAGAGCAGTCTCTGTGTTTCCTATATTTTAAATACAAAATAAGAAGACAGTTAAATTGTTTGATGATCACGCAGCAGCATTAGAAACAAAAACAATTTGTCATATATGTATGAATTGGGTACAGTGGAACCCCGTTAATACGGACACCAAAGGGACAAGCCAAATTGTCCGTATTAACGGGGTGTCCGTATTAAGCGGGTTCTCAGAAAAAGTCACGGATACATGTTTTATCGACACAAAGACGGCAAAAAAACGTTGTTTAATTGTACTGTAACTGTAACAAGTGCAAACTGTGAACTCTCTGATTATAATTAATACTTTTTTACGAACAACTTACGATCTAGTCAGACACTCGAACTAAACTTTAATAAACTCAACGGTGGAATGATTTGAAAATGTCGCAGCTTTACTATAGTTGTATCTGCAAGAAATAAAACGCATTTCGACAGCAACAGATCGTTTTCTATAAATTTTCCTTCGTCTCTGGAAATCTGACCATAACTGTTCTTAAACTCTACAAACTCATTCGAAAAAGTCGGTAACTTTACTTTGCACGGAAGCTTTTAGCTTGCCACACAACCAGGCGGACTGAAGATTCACGCTATTTAGCTACTCTTTGTAATAAAATCGTCTTAACTCGTCCAATTCTGTCATTATTTGACCAGGGTGAAGTTAGCAAATAATCGCGACCATGAAAATTGACAGTGCATAGATAAACAGTGTCCGTAAGGCGGGGTTGACAATGTATAACAGTTTGTCACTCGGGACACGGAAAAGTGTCCGTTGTCCGTATTAACGAGTGTCCGTATTAAGCGGGTTAATTTAAGAGAAAATGACCAACGAAATTGTCGGTAATACCGGGGTGTCCGTATTAAGCGGGTGTCCGTAAAGCGGGGTTTCACTGTACCTCCAAGTTTTTCCATTACGTCATGGGCTTCTCCAAGATCGACAAATTCAACAATTCGGTGTTTGCCCTTTCGAATGACCATCTCAATGTTTTCCTGTTTTTTTTTAAAGCGAAAGAAAAGTGAATTGTCAATTGCAGACTAATTACATACAGACTCGTACCCAGTCGCTATTTATGAGTCTGGGGGAAAGGGAGAGAAGATTGGAATCTATTGAGGCGCGCGGGGTGACAAATAGCGACTGGGTACGAGTCTGAATTACATATACAAAATGGCCTGAGTTATATTCCGTGCCCTGTCCTTTAAAGGACGCAATGCAACCGAGGCTCTTGTGTATAATAATACAAGTTAGCTTTCCTTTTATCGAAAATGTAATTTTGCGTTCCAATTAGGCGGAGCAAACCAATCTTGATTAAAATCCCAACGATTCAAGTACGCAGGTGTATTCTGAATTTGGTTTCTTATTGGATTTATTGGGCGTTCCATACTATAAACTTGTAGTACGCGTTCATCCAGGGTGTAAACAAAAGGTGGATTATACTGCTCAGCCTCCGGGCGAAATGTAATTGAAATATGCCTACTGTTAAATTTACTATTTTTCAGCGAGTTGAGCGACTACATGTAAATCATCGCTACCTTAAGCACTTACTGAATTACAAAAATCCGTAATTATAATTTTCGCTTATCCTTTTTTACCGGAAAAATATTGAATCACCGCAATATTGTACTTGTTTAATGTGTCTGAACCATAGGAACATGAAATGGAAAAAAAATTGATAACTTCCTGGTGCAATGGCATTCTCGTCAGCTAACTCTCCGTGCTTTCCTCCGCCTGGGGGGGGGGGGGGAGGGACTCCCATATGAAACTGACAGGGATGCTCGTCGTCTCGCTTACCGGTTTAAATTGCAGATTTTGGTCTCGCTTAGGGTTTTCAGGAAGGAAAGCCAAAATTTTTACCCATACAGGTAACGCCTAGGGTTGTGCGTAAAGAAATATCTATATGATAAAACCAAACACCATCAATCTTTAGCGTCAGTCGTTAGCGCAATTAAAATCACTGTAGCTCTTCATTTGTTGTCTGTTTTAGCATGGCCTCCTTTAGGAGTCAAATAACGCCTTAGCTACGCCCAGATTGGTCTCCTTTAGGAGTTTAATTCTAATTTTCTGACGACCATCCCCTTCAGTTTCATATGGGAGTCCCCCCCCCCCGGTTTCCTCCGCCGGAATCTGTTTCCTTGTTACTCTTCAACATCATCCTATTTATCTTTTAATTGAACTGCAGAGTAAAAACTTGTCAAGATGGCTGGTGTTTAAAATCGAAGAAATAGTTAACAAGTTGTTCAATGCCAAATTTTCAGGGGGACAAATGACGATTTTTTAATTCGCCATAAAACTGAGCAGCTAATAAATGTGACCTTTTTTAAAGATAATTGAAATCGCATTGCATCAGTTACCTGAATTTTCATTTCTCCAAGAACAAAGCCTCCCCAGTAATCTGCTTCCTGTAGACCAATCCGTTTTGCCTCGTACTTGCACCATTCCACGATATTTCTTTGCCAACCAGGCTTTTGTTCGTTCTTGTTTTAATAATACTTAGAATAATTCAATGACAAGAGCTTTTAAGCTCTATGGTTAAAACCATTTCCGACATCCACGAAACGATATTGATTGCCTCAAGTACAGTTAGGGTGCGTTTCTTTGGGAAAATCCGAAAACGGATTTGTGATCCCAGATCATATGGATTCTTCGACACCAAAGAAACGCAAAATCCGAAAAAGGATTATTTTGTCATGTCAAGACAGGCTGGAGGCACGCAATATATATGTCAGAACGATATTTCTCTCGTACTGCCCTAGAATTCAACTAGAATGGAATACAAATAATTTATAAACAAGGACAGTATCTGCAGTAGTTCAAGGGTGCGTTTCTTTGGGAAAATCCAAATCCGGATTCTTGTATCCAAAAACGGATTTTGCGTTTCTTTACCTAAATCCGAAAATGGATTAATCACGGATTAGTGATCTCAAGAATCCACACTCCGAGTGGATACATCAGATCAAATCTAAATCCAGATTTTTAGGATTCATGATCCGTGTGTTTCCTTGGGGGACGGATCCGAAAATAGTACATCTGTCAAGCGGTCTTCCATGCAAATTTACTGGTCTCGCCATATTTTCTCTCGATCTTGCCTGACAAAACATTCGATTGTGAAAAAGAAAATTCAGGTGATTATTCCGTTCCGTATATTTGAAAAGTTTTCTCCAAGAGTACAGACAGAAGCATTGAGACGTCAGGATAACTTCATTTGTGTACCATGGAACGAGAGCGTCCGTTTTTCCTTGGCTGTTTCACTAAAATCAAGCTGAAACATCTTGCTGACTTGCGCAGAACCATACACTTCCTTCACTTGAGTCTTCATTACCAGATGACTTACGGTCTTGCCTAAGCTGTCTCAAACCTCTCGTGAAACTATACGATTGCAGTATGAAGTCAAATCCTGGAGTCCTGGAGTCCTGGAGTCGTCGTTTCGTCGTTTGAACGTTTCGTTGTGTCACTTTCTTGCTTCGTTTCGTCTTCCCTCTTGCAATTTGGTCTTGTGGTTGCCCCGTTTCGTCGTTTCCTTGTTTCGATTCGTCACTTCTCTCGTCGTTTCGTCACTTCGATGTTTTAACTGCGCTGGACTGGAAACGAGTAAAGGTACAATTCGCATGTACGTTACATGAACCGGTTATCGTGGTTGCCCAAGCTTGCGAACTTGTCGAGGTCTGAAGAATTAAGGACCTACCTCCGCCAGAATATAGAATACATTGTCAAACACGTAAACGAACGGTTTGATGAAAGCGAGAATGAAATTAGCTACCTAATTACACACATTGACGGTGAAACGAAACGACGAAACGAAACATCGAAGTGACGAAACGACGCGAGAGGTGACGAATCGAAACAAGGAAACGACGAAACGGGGCGACGACAAGACGAAATTGCAAGAGGGACGACGAAACGAAGGAAGGAAGTGACACAACGAAACGAAAACACGAAACGACGACTCAAACATTTTGTCCAGGATTTGACTTCATATTGCAGGAACAATGAATGTTGTTCTGGCTGTCTACAGTTAGCGGGTTCGTGATTCCGATAATGACCCATCCTGTAATCGTTCTAAAACTCATTACCTCGGTCATAATTTGAGTAAATAAAGGATAAAGGTCCATCCCAGTAACCGCATTTTGTGCCTAATATATAGACAACAGAATACGAGTTTTATGGAAAATTTGGTCATATTTCGGTACTACTTTATACCATCATCATACTAAAGTAACGTATAAAGATCGTTTATTTAAATACTACAAAAGGTGCTACATAGTAGTAATACACAAGTGAAAGGAAAACAATAGCGGTACTCAGGAGAAAAGGCTCAGTTCTCTGCTGGCTCTTAATGTTTTGCTGAGCAATGGTGACAACCGTTTGATGTAATGATGATGGTATAGAGTAGTGCCGGAATCCGAAATATAACCAAATTTTCCATCAAACTTGTATTCTGTTTTCTATATATTAGGCACAAAATGCAGTTACTCAGATTGACCTTTATCCTTTAGAATCGTTCTCTAGGTGTAAGGACCATCTTCAGAACCTGAAATGACCTCCCTTGGTTTGATTGCTCGCGTACAGTTTGATCTTATAAAGAGCGCGACGTCCAAACCTTCTCGATAAGGCATTAGTCGATCGGCAATTCGTTCAAGGTGAGGTCAACCAAGCACTGATTTTGGCATAGGAATTTGACTTCGTTTGACAGGGATTTCTTCTCTTGAATATTTTCCTGGCAAGGAAACGTCTGAATCCTCTCTGAAACCACGTAGGACGAGGCGGCTAACTTTCTGACAGGTAACCACGTTCTCTCCTAAAACTGTCGCCGACAGTTTTAGGGGAGAACGCGGTTACCTGTTAGAAAGTTAGCGGCCTCGTCCTACGTGGTTTCAGAGAGGATTCAGATCTGGACCTCTGACGGCAAGTCGTTTGACAACGTCATCTCTAATAAAACAGGCATCCGATTGGTCGTCTAGAGGTCGTCTAGACCAGTTGCTTCTTCTCTACGTTTTCTTTGTGATGCAACCAGACAGGGACGATTAAGGACTGGGAGTTGCGAGAGTTTATGATCTTTGAATCATGGGTGTTAATTCGGTGTGAAGTTGCTTCTGTTGATATACTCACTGGGGGCACTGACGGTTTGGTGTCGTGCTGGGTTGTCCTTGGTGCGTCTAAGTGCAGGGACGTAGGGTGGAAGCCCTTACAGGTGGTACAAATCTTTCTTCCACGGCAATCCTCTTTCATATGTCTGTACTTTAAGCACCCTGTCACAAAATTTTAGGGAATGCAACTCTCTGGGGGTTTTCAAGAAAAAGGTGAAAGCTTACTTTTCTTCTTTAGGCTCCCACACGGAAATCATGTAATCCAGTTGATTTTCGTGGCTTATATTAGGATATTTTTATAATAGTTCTTAGCATATTTGTAACTGATGATTTAAATAAATAAATAAATAAATAAATAAAACCCTAGCACAGACCACTGGACTTCACAACTTCCATCCAAGTTGTGAATGTTCTTGCACAGGCGGCAACCTTTAGGTGATTTTTTATCTCCTTTCCTTCCGCTGAAATCGCTCTTGACTTAACCAGTATCGGTCGCAAAGCTACCGGTCTGAACTGGTCTGTTTTTGAAGTTACCGCTGAACCTGCCTCTTCTTTCTTTTCTTCTTCCTTGGCTCTTGTCATGATGATTGGGTTAAAAGCGATTCTAGCCTCTCGCCTCATAAGGTCGCAGAAGGCTGAGAACGGAGGATAGGCTGCCTCATAATTGCGTGTTAACCCATCGCGTACTTGCTCTTTCTTGCTGGACCAATGATCTACTTCACCACTCCATCGTTCGGAGATGTTTCGAGGCAGCTTATGGACTATTTTCTGATTCTCTTCGGGGTCGTTCAGCGCCTTCAGATAATGGACTTTTTTCATGGCTGACTGAGATTAAACCAAAACGTCTGATAATTATTTTTGGAGACTTGTACCGTCATTGGGAGGGATATTACGCCATTCGTTTATTTTTCTTTTGTAGGCGTTGGAGACAAGAAATGGATTTCCAGACCTATCAGAGACGACTTTCCTGGCTTCGCGGTACGCATCTTTGCTCCCTAGGGTGAGGAGGTTGCTAATTGATTCCCTGGCTTCTCCAACGGATAATGGAGAAGGTCTTCTTTAAACGTTTCTGGTTCAGGAAGTGGCAGTGATTCTCGCGCCTGACGCTGGATCATCAGGTCGGCCAGCCGGTGCAGGACGTCACCGTTTCGTTGGTTTGCAGAATTGTTGCCTTGTCTCAGAGTGAGGCCCTTGTTATTTCGAGTCGTTTCCTTCCCCTGCGTGTAGAGGGATTTGTAAATTGCACGTTCTTGGGCGTTGAAGAAATAATATATTCTGGCGCGAATGGATTCGGCGTCAAGGAATAAGTTACCAAAAGGCTGTCAGGCTTGTCTTGAAGTGGCTGACCATTCATAGGAGAGACTTTTGGCAAAGAGGGTCCGGATGTGTCGCTGAGATCTGTCTCCAGTGTCGGAAGGTTGTCCGTGGCTACCAACAATGCCTGTAGCCACAGACAGCCTTGTACACGATCACTTGTGTCGACAACTTGGGGCAACACGGCTTCCAATCACCTTCGAAGTCGAGCTCGCTCTCTTCCACTTTTTTTATTGCATTCATTTCGGCTTCGGCGATCGCCAGTTTCTTATTGAGCTTAAACTTCTTTAGTTTCGCTACCTTTGTCGCTTCGCTTTCTGCGAAAGATAACTCGTTCTTTTATTTGGCGACGTTCACTGCCGTATCTGTCTTTCTGTCAATTGTAGCTGATGTTCTGCTCGAACGTGCCTTGGGAGTTTCTGCCAGAGAGACTTGCTGTTGATGTTGCTGAAAAAAAAGCCTTCCCTCTCTGGATTAAGCTCGGTTATTTTTTGATTTACTCGTTTTAGCGCATCAGAATGTTCGTGTTCCAACTTCTCAAATTTCTGCTGTACAATGCGTTTCGCCTCGACGTTTTCCAGTGCATCATCAAGCCGTTCTTGAACGGCAGTTAAAAATTTCCATTTAGTTTCTGAAAACGTCCTTTCGCTTTGCAATTTGGTTGGATGGGTTGGATCAGCGAGGTAATTTTCCATTTTGTTTAGCTGTTTACGCCAATTTCTTTCATCGGTTGATATCTGATCTTCGAGTAGTTGTAGCTGAAATTCCTTCGACTTGACTGTCTGTTTTTGAAATCGCTTAGTAGATGCCTCGCTGTAAGCGCCCCTAGAAATCGCTTTCAGTACCTTCGTGATTCACTTTACCCTTCGGACAGTGTGATCAAGACACGATGATTCAAGCGATTAGGACATGGGACACTTTATTTAACGTGGAAATATTCTTAGCCATACCGCTAGTTAACAGATATCCCACGACTAATGTCAAGCTAAATATTAATTTCACAATAAATAGTCCACGTTTTTAACAATGAACAACAAGACTTGGCCTGGTTACTTATGCATGCTGGCCAGGTTACATATGTGACATCCCCTTTTCTTAAAAAAAAACGAGAAACACTAGTGTAAACAGCGAAGCTATACTGAGTGACTAATCACAATAAAGTTCGAAAGTAGAAAAAACAAACAAACAAATGCTTTTAGACTGAGGGTAAGAGCTGAATAGATCATGCAAATCTCATTGCAAAGTAACAGGCTCAATGTTAATATTCATAGTCATCCAGCCACTTTGGCTTGCTTCACGCCGGGGCCAAACCACCCCTAAAAGAGGTCATTGATGCGTCCTAAAAAAATTTTAAATATGGCGGCTAAAATGCGCGCTAGGGCTTCTGGGTTAAACATTTTTCCCCTATTCCCTCCGAACTGGTGCAGAAAAAGGTAGCCGTGTGAAGACTGGGTAACTCGAAGCGAAAAATGGCGGGCAAGTGTAGTTTGTAGAGAGGACAAGCTTTTTTTGATATATAATTTGCCTGGGTTAAGACACCGACGCTTCAACGGTAAACCATGTTAGGTGCTGTTGAAGACCACGAGTTAACTGTCGAACAGGATAACGAAAGGTGAGTTTTAAACTCGTTTTTTTGGTCTGTATATAGTTCCCGATGAAAATCTAAAATGATAGGATTTTAGTTCGATTCTTCCTCTGCTGTTAAGTTTGATTTTACATGACCGAGAGCGTTGAACGAAAAAAATAAATCATGTGTGTTTTAGGATACTGTGTGCACGTGGAGTGAAAAGAAAAAGTCGGTTTAACATTGGTGCATACCAACATGCGAAAAAAATTGCCATGCAGAATGCACAGGCTGAGCAACTCAAAGAAGTTCAAGAACTTGCAAATCGTATTGTTGAGAAGGAAACGAGGTTGGTTGAACTCACCAAAAAGTTAAATGCTACCACGAAGAAAGTAGAGAGAAGGAAAAGAAAGGTAAGAGATTTTTTAAGATTAAGTCTTACCATTGTAATATGCAATTTCCATGTTATTGTATTAGTAAGTTTACATTGGGAGAAGATGTTAGCAAGCTTGACCGAGCTTTTCATTGTAAATCCCTTTTTCTTTAACTAAAAATACTGACAATGTGCCTTGTAGGCTAGGTGCGGACGGTGTAATTAACCCAGTGTAACCCTAACCCTAATACAGAGTTACAGAGTCACACCTGCACCAGCAAATTGCACTGTCTATGTTAGGTGTATATTTGAGTGAGATTAGTGAGATTACACAGACTGTAGTTATGCATGGTTCAATTTTACCTGTTACCATCCCCCCCGGGCAACCCCCGGGACAAGTACAGCCCTTTGGGTCCGGGGGTGGGGAATTGTTTGAAACTGTTTTGTCCCGGAGGTGGGGGGGGGGGGGGGCAAATCGAAAATAACTTCTCGTTTTTCTTGTGAAGCACGTCACTAGCTTATCACTTCTCAGTTGACACAATGGCGGCGGACCACGTAGAGAAGACTGCCTATTTCCAGGGAAAATCTCTAGAATTTGTAGCAGACTGGTTGGAGAAGAATAATCTCTCGAAATTAAAATCTGTATTCAAAGGCACGTTTATTATAAATTGTTAAACGAAGGTGCGTTTGATGCGTACTCGAATGGATGACGTTCATCACAAACACAGAAATATTTCGTCAGCGCATTTGTATGAAACAGATTCACGGCTTTGCAGAGATCTCAGTCCGGTGTTCTTGAAAAACAAGCTAAGAAAAACTCCTTTAAAATGCTCTCATCAATTTGCTCAGTGGACCTCTTTAATGCATGTGCTATATTTAGAATAAAA
>OZ034968.1:183385-223385 GCA_964030785.1 Siderastrea siderea | reverse complement strand
CACGCGGTGAAGAACATTTCTTTACTCGCCAGCCGAATGCCAGTGCGGTTAGACTTTTTTCTTCAGTTTTCTTTTTCAATGTAGTGTCCATGTTTTTTGATACTATGTAATATCCTTCGTTCAGTAACCTCTAGAAAAGCGTTTAAGACGGAATCCATCAGGAAATTGAGTAATCAGTGGATAAAAACCTTGTACCAGAATAATTTAAAGTTTATCGCATTCTTTTTTACACTTTTTAAGAGCTATAGACGTAATTAGTTATCTGTAATAACACCAAAGATAATTTCTTATGGGAGCCCATGAAAATAAATTTCAAATTTCACAGAAATTGTGTAAACAGGGGTAAAATAGGTAAATTTTTATGCGTAAGATTTCATTTTGTGAAATTTGAAATTTATTTTCTCGGGATCCCATAAGAAATTGCCTTTGGGGTTATTACAGATAACAAATTACATCCATAGCTCTCAAAAAATGTAAAAAAGAATGCAATATGCTTTAAATTATTCTGGTACAAGATTTTTGTCCACTGAAAATTAAAATTACTCAGTTTCCTAATGGATTCCGTCTTAAGTTCTTGTCAAAACGTCTGGTGCTATTGTACGGAAATCAATTTTGAACACAAAACAACGTATTTGTGGTCGATGAGGAGTCCCGGGGGTGGGGAACTGTCTCTTTCTGCGTGCCCGGGGGTGGGGAATAGACGGCCAAGTAAGAAAAAAATTGCAAATCCCCGGGTAACAGGTAGAATTGAACGCTGCATTAGTCTTAGTTAGCAAGTTATGTTAGTGAGTTAGGAAATGTTCTTTTTATAGCTCACAGAAATTGAAGCCACAGCGGGTCAGTGCGAACACCCAAGTGTACCAGGAAAAATGGCAAAGAGGCCGTCTGTGACCAGTAAAATCAATCCAACCAATAGTGAAACATTGAGTATGTCAGCAAGTCAGTTCAAAAGACGAAAACAAAAAACAGTTCAGGCTGTAAAAGCTATTCACTGTAACAGCCATGTTTACACTCCTGTGGAAGAGCAAACAAAATCAGTGAAAGACGGCCTTTGGACATCTTTAATTAGCTTCGCAGAAACTGGAGACATGAGAGAGTATATTTCCAATTCCAAAAAATGCATGAATTCAGTTATTCCAAGCATTGTGAACAGCAAAGTCAAAGAATATGAAAAGAGTCAAGCAAACCAAATTAGAAGCATGCGTGTACTATATGAGAGTGGGCTGCTTGGCAAAAGAAAATACACCAGCGTAAGAAATAGTTCTGACATCCTAAATGAGCCAGGGGCGAAAAAGAGAAAAAATCAGAAAGCTGAAATCCTTCCAGGGGTGGAAGTTCCCAAAATTTTACCCTATAAAAAGCTAATGTCCTTTTTAAAAACTATTGATGTTGGAGAACTGAAAGATTTAGAAACACTAGCCTCAGAGCCATCTACAGAATGTGTTTCTGGTGTTTACAGACCACTTAAACCATTTCTCCTGAAACTAGCTGATCTATATTTGGAACTTCATAATGAAACACCCATGCTTCATTGGTTTAATGGTGAAGAGAGACTATTTTGGGTTGCTGTAGGGGCAGATGGTGCACCATTTGGGAAAGATGATTGTGCGACAGGTAAGCTAGTTTAGCTAGTTTAGCTTGTTTAGTGAACCAGTGTAGTGTATAAGGTACTGATAAAAGTTATGATTGAGTTAAGTTGAAATATTAGCTTAAACTTCATGATGCTAAAATAATCGAACACAAATAAAAACAAGTTTCAGACTCTGTGAATAAAAACAAAGGAAAATAAATTAATAATACCGTTGCAAGAAACTATTGAATTTTCAGTATCTCTTTTAGGGCATAGTTGTACCTCATATTGCTGCAAAACTTGTTAACATTTTGCACACATTTAACCCTTAACTCCCAAAAGTAACCAACATAAAACTTCTCTTTACAAAATCAATAATTAATCAAGACGAAAAGTAATGAGAATTGATAAATTGGTCTCCAAAGAGAGGTGTATGTAATGTACATTATGTATGTGTATGTATATGTACTGTATATGTCATGTTCTTGTGATCATTCTTACAGCCTACCTGGTCAGTTTCCTAAACCTGTTGAACAGGGTCCAATCCTGCAATGACAGTCACTTGATTCTTGGGGCAAACTGTGAAGAAGACCACCCCTTGATGAAAGCCTACACACAACAACTTACAACAGAAATGGAAGAATTGGAAAACAAACTGTTGACCACTGAGAAGGGGCATCAAGTGAAATTCATCTTTAAATTAATTCCTTCAGACATGAAGTGGGCCTCCTCCTCATCTGGAGAGTTGAACAATGCTGCCACGTATTTCTCTCCATTTGCTAATGTCTCACAAAGCAACAAAGACACAATATTTGGCTCTATAGGAGGTTCAGATGCAACGTGGCAACCTTGGAATTATGAAAAGCGATTAGAAGTGGCAAGAAAGGTTGAACAATTTAAGAAGCATCTTAAAGATCCTGATGGCAAGCAGAGGAGTAAAGTTACCGAATTCATCGCACAAAATAAGTCAAGGCAAGAGTATGTTCCACCCCTTGGAAAGTATGTCACCTTGATAAAGCCAGATCCACTCCATAGCATAAACAATGGTTGGCAGCAATGGTTTACCAATTGCTTGACTATAGCAATGCAGTATACAGATTCCAATAAATTGAAGGCTGCAGTGGCTTTATCAGATCTGCCAACTTCCTGTTGTTTAGTTAAGTTTTTTAACTGTGTGAAAGAACGCATGAAGTGTGGACGTCTGTACAAAAATTTTTGCCGTTGGTTCTCTGAGAAAAGAAAGAAAGGAATTCCATACAGTTATCGTTTTACAGGTTTAGAATCCAAAAGATGCTGTTGGTACTTTGGATTCTTAATTGAAGTCCTCTTAGCCACCAACAATCTTTCAGTTTCAACCAAAGTAAAACTGCATACTTTAGCTTTTACAGCTTTACAACTTCGAGACAGTGGCTCACTGTTTTCAAGGGTAGAAATAAGTAGAGAACAGTTGGCGAGCTTGAAAGCACGTGCCAAAATTATTTTAATACTAACTCTCTTTTGCTTGGTGGTGTAAACCCTACAGTTTGGACAATTGGTTATGCAATCCCCTACCACACCCAACAGTTATTTAAAGAAAGTGGATTTGGCCTTGGCCTTAATTCGATGCAAGGACGAGAAGCCAAGCACATTAAACTTGCCTCTTATGTACAAAACACTTGTAATGTGAACAAAAACCAGAGGTGGTGGATGGTTTTCAGACATGAATACCTTTCTCTGGTGTGGCTGCGAGAACTAGATCCACACAGTATAACCTATCGCCCCGAAAAGAAGAAAGCCTGTGATTCATACATCCCAAAGAAAGCAGCAGAGAAACATGTCTCATACTGCTACTGTGGACTACAGAAGTCAGATTCTGATGATGATGGATGTTTGATCTGCATGAGCAGCACGATGAACTTGGTGAAAGAAGCCACTACGAAAGGGAAAATTTCCTCTGCTTTAAAGAAATTGTTTGATAGAGGAGAGGGGAAAAATGTTTAATGTGCCCTCGCGCCCATTTTAGAGCGGCCCTAAAGTTGAAATAGTTGGGCCAAAACTTCAATAATCAGCCTGGTCGCAGCATCTGCTGTTGCAACCAAACAGTAAATTCAACAAAGTCTGCTCATAACAGACTGGAACAACATCAACTTTTAGTATTAAAAGCTCTTTAGACAAAACTAGTGTTTGTCTTATGGCTATTCTGAAATAAAACAATTGTTTGTTATTAATAATATTGATTTCAACAACTATCGTTGTCGTCAACTGAAAAAATAAATCTGTTTTGTTTGTTTGGTTTTAAAATCAAGGGAACTGATTTAAATAACTATCGTTGTCTTCAACTGAAAAAATAAATCTGTTTTGTTTGTTTGGGTTTAAAATCAAGGGAACTAGTGCCTTTAACCAGCTTGCTGTGATATCTGAAGAGCGGCCCTAAAGTTGAAATAGATGGACCAAAACTTCAATAATCAGCCTGGTCACAGCATCTGCCTTTGCAACCAAACAGTAAATTCAACAAAGTCTGCTCATAACAGACTGGAACAACATTGCTAACAACTAAACTATTACCGGTATACAAAAATATTAGATAGAGCCGATTTCTTTTGACCTCAAAATTACAGTCAAATCCCCCCAAAAAACTGCAACAGCTCATACATGAGAAGCTAGTCTGTAGTTTGGACAGCATTCATCGCAATGGATCAGAGGTAAGAATTTAATTTGATATACCGGTAACTGTCTGATTAAACATCAACAACAGCAACAAAAGTCAAATACCGCACTTCACATCAATCAAAACAATTTCTAATTTTAAGTTTGCCAGGTAGAATGACATGACATTTCAGGGGTCATTCAGCCAAACTTAACTTCAGCATAGAAGAATGGCTAGCCGGTCCAAATAAAACAATTGAACTTAACTTACAGTAATTGATTTTGGTTCATTTGATGTTTAGCAATTTACCTGGGCTAATAACAGTCTAATTAAAAATCAACAACAACAAATCTGAAAAAAGTTACATGTCAAGTCCAATTTATTCAATGCTTCAGCACGCTGCTACTATATATTATTTAATATATTACCGGCTCATGTTCAACAAAGTCTGCTCATAACAGACTGGAACAACATCAACTTTTAGTATTACATGTAAAAGCTCTTTAGACAAAAATAGTGTTTGTCTTATGGCTATTCTGAAATAAAACAATTGTTTGTTATTAATAATATTGATTTCAACAACTATCGTTGTCGTCAACTGAAAAAATAAATCTGTTTTGTTTGTTTGGTTTTAAAATCAAGGGAACTGGTGCCTTTAACCAGCTTGCTGTGATATCTGAAGAGCGGCCCTAAAGTTGAAATAGATGGACCAAAACTTCAATAATCAGCCTGGTCACAGCATCTGCCTTTGCAACCAAACAGTAAATTCAACAAAGGCTGCTCATAACAGACTGGAACAACATCAACTTTTAGTATTAAAAGCTCTTTAGACAAAAATGGTGTTTGTCTTACGGCTATTCTGAAATAAAACAATTGTTTGTTATTAATAATATTGATTTCAACAACTATCGTTGTCGTCAACTGAAAAAATAAATCTGTTTTGTTTGTTTGGTTTTAAAATCAAGGGAACTGGTGCCTTTAACCAGCTTGCTGTGATATCTGAAGAGCGGCCCTAAAGTTGAAATAGATGGACCAAAACTTCAATAATCAGCCTGGTCACAGCATCTGCCTTTGCAACCAAACAGTAAATTCAACAAAGTCTGCTCATAACAGACTAGAACAAAAATAAATAAATGTTTTTTGATCTAGACTAGTGCTGTGGTACTCCGCTCTCCAGCTAGATATAGTAAATATGAAACAGAAACTCCCATATGTATACAATAACACACCCTGAAATAACGATCATAATATCAATAACAGAAGTTGGGCAAAATTGTTAATAGGAATGTTTGTATCATTTTAGTGTTGTGGAACACCACTCTTGTTCCAGTAACCATAACAAAACTTCACTGAGAGAACCTCATTTGTCTTGTGAAATTTTAACTTCAGAGGCTTCTCTTCTGAGGCAATTACTTCACATCTTTCAAATGGTTCAGTAAAACGCTTTTTCAAAATACTGTCACGATTCACTTCAAATCCATCCAAGTCCATTCTTCTGAACAGGTATTTTGCCTTTCGAATGTCGACTATCTTGTAAGTAGTTTGGGTATTTGTTTCCAATAACTGATGTCCAAAATTTGTCCTTCCCGTAATGTCTTTTGCAATACAGGAGAGTATCTCTCCAGGCATGTCGACGGTGAACTCACCAGCCCATGGATTCGCCAAGCTCGGCCTTGAACGAAGGCGACGGATAATCTTCAAATGAACCTTCCTTAGCGCCCTTGCCACCATTTCCCGTGAAGGCAATAAACATTGCACATTGGCAAACGTAGAACGATCGTCATATTTGTCTTCTAAAACTGCAACGGCACTCTCGAGCTCTGAGAAAAATTTATTTACTCTTCTTACTCCATCCCCGCTAGATGTTTCGCCTAAGCAGTCCGCTTTAGCTCGTCTTAGGGCTGGCTGAAGACAATTGGAAAACTTTGCATTGGCCGCCATCTTGGATTTTTAGTGTAACATTCCTAAATCTTGAACTTTACCCAGTATTCACCTCGGGCTTCAAATGACCCATTTGCGGGGTGGTTTGGCCCCGCCGTGCTTCGCAGTCTTTCAGAGGTCCTCCTTACGGGAATTTGAGGCATAGACTGAAGGGGCTCCATAGGTTGAGTGGTCATTGTTTTAGATGAAACTGCTTCTGGAGTGGGACTGGATGATGCCGAAGGTGCTTCCTGGACCGCCTGATTTGATTGAGACTCAAATGATTGACGCAAGAATTTGCGATTTTGACGGTAGACCTGACCGTCTTCGGTTTTGACTTTGAATGATTCGGGTGTCTTGTGTTTTTCCAGAACAATAGCAGGTGTCCATGTTCGCCCTTGTTGAATCCTGGCGGGTGCGATAAACTTGAAGTGGAGGCAGAACTTTAATACCACGGTCATGGAATTTCTTTTGCTGTCGGGCTGACAGAGATTTGTGTGCTCCTTGGACAAGCTTGGGAAGTAGCAAGGATGTTGGTGTGGGTAGTTTGTCTTTAAGCATTCGGCTCATCAATAACTGTGCTGGTGAATACTCAAGGCCTAATGTGGGTGTGTTATGGTACTCCAGTAGGGCCAGATGAACATCTCTTCCTTTTTCAGCTGCTTTCCTCATGTGCTGCTTTACTCTTCCAACTGACCTCTCACTTTGTCCATTTGATGAAGCATGGCGAGGACTGGATGTCTTAACTTTAAACCCCCATGAACCAGCAAATTGAGTAAACTGCTTACTTCCAAAAGGCATTTTATCTGCTATGACAGTGTCAGTTATGCCGTGTCTTGCAAAACAGGTTTTCGGGTGTGAAATGACGCAGACTGTAGTCTTGGTCGCTAAGTGGGACACTTCCGGATATTTCGAATAGTGATCCACAATGAGGAGGTAATCCTTTCCACTGAATGTAGAGATGTCCATGCCTAACTTAGACCATGGACGCTGAGGAATGTCATGAGAGATGCGTGGCTCCCGGGGGTTGGCAGGCTTGTATTTGGCACATGTGGGACATCTTGATATGGTTTCTTCGATGTTGTGTCCCATACCAGGCCAATACATAATGGAACGAGCTCTGGCTTTACACTTCTCCATACGCAGGTGACTTTCATGCATTTTAGTCAACACTTCACGACGCATACCAGTGGGAATAAAGAGCTTCTCTCCCCTGGATGCTAGACCTTCTATGACGTGAAGCTCGTTCCCGATAGACCAGTATTGCCTTGTCCTGATGGGTGTCTCTCTCGTACTCTGGCCACTCTTTACCAATGAGTACCTGTATTCGCCGCAAGTATGTTTTAGCAGTATTACCAAGCGGCTTAAAAAAAATCGGTTGTTTAATATTTGAGCTCATTTCAGGACTATGTGGGATTCAGCTGTTATCCCAAAAACCCGATAGTGGTTGTTGTTTGCCCGCTAAATGTGCTCATTGAGTGCCCTATGAAGGAGTTAAGGCGACGAGGCATTTCGTGTACTTGTTTTTCTGGAGATGATGGCGACAAAGATGGTGCCCTCGTTACAAAGTACGCCTTTATCTTGGAAATCCCGAGGCGCTTATCCTCAATGAAAATATTGATAGAATATAAAATGACAGGCCAAACACGAATCGCTGTAGCCTTCAAAATGGAGTTTTCCTAAGTGCAATCGTAACAGCTTTGTCCCTTTGATCAAGATGATTTGAAGGCGACACAAGCCCCTAGAAGCAACTAACTTGTGCTCTTAAATTGTGTGGACAATAATTTTCACCGGGCCGGGCTGTTTTTATTCGCAAGAACGCCATTAAAAACTAAACCGAACCATTTGACACCCAAAGAGCTAGCGTGTAATCAGCCCAGATCTGTTATATCTTCACGTGCCTTTGCATGTGATCACAGCTGGAGACATTCGCTGTGATTGGTTGGAACGGAACAGGGTAAGAAAGATCAAAGTTCAACGAAAACAGTAAATCAAGGCTCTCTGGGCCAGAAGTTTTCTCTAATGGCAAGCCGCTCGTTGCGTCCGCCTCCGGCCAATTTCGCCCGACGCTAGCGAGGAAAAAACCTCTGGTACCCAGGGTATCAACTTTGATCGACAAATCCTCACTAAGCCAACTCTGACACGATTGAAACTTGTGCACCTGTGTGCCAAAGGGCCTTAACTGGAACTCCTTCTTACCTATAAGTTTGGCTATGTTTATCCGCTGTCTGTGCGTTAAATGGCTGGTAAACACATAACCATTACCATTAACTATTTGAGACGTTCTTTGCGCCTGTAGTTGTTCCTGCTGCAGTGATGTCTCTGGCATTTATATCCACAACATCGTACTGCCTTACACCCTGAGCATTGCTTGAAAACTTGACCAGTAACAGCAACTTTCTGACAATTCACACATTTTTGGGACTTAAAGACACTGTCCTTGGGTATGGTACTTCCTGTCCCTCGGTTGTAGCCCCAGCCGGTTTCCCGGACCTACTTTTCCACTTTTACTATTCCTTTTACGACAACCGTGGGCCAAGTGATTACCACTATGTTTTAAGGTCGTCTTCTGTCATTATATATCAACGATTTCTTTATTCTGTACGATTCACATCGTAGCTTCGTGTGCACCATTTTTCCACGAGTGATTACATAATCATTTAAATTGCACATGTTATGACGTACATTTCGGAATATATTATAATAGCCGCTTTGAAATAATTATTCTTCCAGTTTTTACATGATTCCAATCCACTAAATAAAGGAAAGGAAAGGAAAGAAAGTCTGGTTTGAATTTACAGTAAAACCCTCTCCGTGCACAGAACGCTACAGTTAACAAATTTTCAATTCACGGACACTGATCACTCCAAACGCCTTGACTTGTCGACCTGTGACGTCAATTCACGCTGATGAAGCTTGGACAGTAAAACTACACACGTGGATAACACGTTAATTATGCAACTTGCAACTGCAGTAATTATGAAACGAGTTACCTCTTGGCAGTCAAACAATCGGAGAAAGTTTGGTTTCAAATGCTGCTATAGCCGCTAAGTTAATATCAGTTAAGATTTTCCAATATGGCGGCCACTAAATCAACCAACAATTCCTTGCGAGCAGCCTTACGGTTAAAACTGGACACCAGAAAGCCTTAACGCTTTTAAAGCTTTCAAACCGTACATTACATCGTTGCAGTTGCCACTACGCATCACAACAAAAGAATCAAGCATGAGGTTGACCCCGCTAATGTTGCAGAACAGATGCTAAGCTTGAAACACGAACAAAAGGCGAACTAATGAAAGAGAAGCAAAAAGCCTGCTGCAAAAACGTCGACCTTTGTACCATCCATCGCCGATTGCTGAAGATGAACAAGAAGAGAGGCTGGACCAACCACACAGAGGCAACAGCAAGGGCGAAGAACTAGACGAAACTAACCCTAACGAAAAAAGAGAAGCAAAAATGTCAAACCCTGCACCATCACGGATTGCAGAAGATGAAAAAGAAGATCAGCCGAACTAGTCGCACAGTGGCAACAGCAAGGGCGAGGAACTACACGAGACGAACGGTGAAATTAAGGAAGAAGAGGAAGAAGTTGAAGTTGTGAAGGAGAGACAGCAGAACAACTCTAAGCCCAAAAAATCGCCGACCTCGTCCGCTACCGGGCAAAAAAATGACCCAAAAAACAAAAGAAGAAAATGTCCGGTGAAACAGTGTTAATTCTTTGGCTTCCACCTTAAAGACCATCTAGAGAAAAAAACAACCAAAAGAGTGCCCACCTGCGGCAAAAGCCGCCATCTACATTGCCATGGCAGATGAGAAACTTGGTGGCGAAAACAAAGGAAAGCGTACAATGTTCCTATGTTCTCTTCTGAACTGTTACAGAGTAGTGCAACGGAAGAATCAGCACCTCAAGAGTAAGCACCGTCAACTAAATGCAGAGGAGAGAAAAGAAGCCCTGTCGTTGTTTACGAGGTTAACATCCGTTAAAAAGCCAAGATCTAGTCTATTGACCAATACTTAGAAACAACAAAAAAAGCATCCTCATTCAGACGAAGATGGTACTATTAAAGAGAAACCCAGAACCACTGACAAAAAGAAACAACCAATGTGCAAGCGGCCACTCTCCGCCGAGGATGAGGAAGAAGGTGATGATACGGAAACGTCACTACAACTGGACGACGACTCAGATGATGAAGTTTAGGAAACGGATGAAGAAGAGGTAATGGAGACACAGTCCGATGAACCCAGATCCAGTCATCCCTCTGTGACTAACAAAAAGAAACACCCAAAGCGGCCACTCTCCGACGAAGATGAGAAAGAGGAGTCAGATGATGACAATGAGGAAACAGATGAAGAAGAGCTATATGAGACACAGTCCGATGAAGAAGAGGAAAGCAAAGATGAAGAATCGAACAAAGAATGGCACGTTAAGGCACAGGACGTTACAAAGTGGTCCAAATGGCATCAGAAACCACCAAGAGGGAGCGACATCAAAGACCAGTACATGAAGAGCTTCTGCCGTTACCTGAAGCATATTGACGGAGGCGCCAACACCGAAGAGCAGCCAAGTGCACATCATTCTGAAAACCTTAGACGCCGAGGGCAAGGACCTGGAATGTCTTGTCGTCATTAAAAGTATGAACAGCTGGGATCAGTTTTGTGAACCTATGATGCGGGAGAAAAAGGTAAAATCCCAAACCTTATATTGCAAAATACTGACAAAGAAATAGTACCAGGTAAATGTGATGTGGACGAGTTTTCGTTTCAATGGTCACACCATTTTGAATACTAGATAATCTACAAAATCTCAGTGTTTGGAAGCAAAAACACTGGGGACGAAACTTAGCTCTGTGCTGTACTATTTCGCCCAATGATATTTATGTATTCAAGGAAGAGAGATTTTTTCCTGAGCAACATGGTAGGCACAGCTGGATAATATGATTTCTGCACCCAACACTTCGCACTAAGAAATTTGCTCATTATGCTAACTGGGCTGTTCAAAACAGGTATCTATCAAGACCGGCATCAGCTGTCAAACTTGAGAGACTCAGCAAAGAATTGCACTCCGAATAGCTTAACAGGAAGCAGAGGTTCACTAAAAATATTGTTAATCAATAAGTAAACAGTTTTAATCTATAAGTACTCACCTCAATCAAGATGTGAACATGTTTATACAAGTCACGAGGCATCTTGCGACCTAGAATACCGTGTGGAGCATCTTCCTTCGTAATGTTTGCCTGTAAGACCATCCAAAGGCCGTATTTATATGCCAAAACCAATTCCAAGCCATCCAAAGGCCGTATTTTAGTTATCCCAAAACCAGCCAACACAGCTACAGTGAGACCAAGGGCCCGGCCCGGATGCTAAGCGCGTTGCACAGTCCGCGGGTGGGTAGGGCCCAGGGCCCGTTGAAAAAAGTGCAAACTTTGGAAGGCCAAGGCGCTTGAGCGAGAGGAGGAAAGTGTGTGAAAAACTGTGGGAAATGTAGAGAGGAGGCTTCAAATCGCGGAGGGTTGTCCAATACTCACCATTTGTTCAAGTCGTGAAAGGGAAGATTCAAGTGAAGCATCTCGTACGAGTCGTAGAAGTCGTCAAGTGGTGAATATGAGACGTTTCATTAAAATAACATGAAGTAGTTTTTGGTGCCTTTGAATATCATTATAGACAGAATTTGAGCGTCGTTTCAAGACTTTCAAGGAAGGGTCCTAGTCAACTCGTACGACTCGTACGAGTCGTGCAAATGGTGAATCTGCATATCATTTATCGACACTTAGAATTTCAGAGTTATGAGGGAGAGTTTTAATCAAACATTTGCATACGTACGTTTGTTGATTCCATATAGAATGACAACAGTTCTCGGGAGCTTATCGGCGTATGAGATTTCGGGTTTAGCGATTAGTAACTTTTCCATGAGTGTTTAACGGAAATAAACGTCAAAGTGACAAAAATGACAGAAATAAATTTCAGTTAAACTTTGGAATTACAGCTCATAGAATATGCACTGTTATGTTTTATTTAGTGGAATGATCCGGCTGGCGTGCTATACTCTAGTTTTGCGGTAATGGAGGCAGTTTAATGGCACCTATGTAGTCGCGCGGTATGCAACAATCACTACCCAAGGGACTCGTCGTAAGCTGTGTGTGTGATTGTGAAGTGGATTAATTGCAAAGGACACACGTTTTATTAGAGTTCTTTTGCTTAACCCGTGAAACAATATCTAACAATTAGGGTCTAATAGTCAAAGCTGAACCAAGGAAAATTCTGGATGTAGCGAATTTGCATCTCGCCGAAAGCGAATATTTTTGGCTCACACGCTCAAAGAACGAGACATAGTCATATTTGGTTTCAGTTTTTTGTTTGTTTCGACCGCCCCTCATGTTTTGGGCATACTCATACTCGCATTAGCTCTGTGTTCGGTTTGTTTCTGGGTTCACACGCTTAAAGAACGAGTCATAGTCATACTTACATGGGCTCAGTGTTTTGTTTGCTCGTGTCTCTCATGTTTTGGGCATACGCATACTCGCATGGGCTCGGTGTTCGGCTTGTTCCATGAAACGTATAATATGGGATCACACATTAAAGATACTCATACTCGCATGGGTTCTTTGTTCAGTTTGTTTCATGAAAGCGTATGGTTTGGGGTCATACGCTTAAAGAACGAGTCATAGTCATGCTTGCATAGGCTCAGTGTTTTGTTTGTTTCGGGCGTCCCTCATGTTTTGGGCATACGCATACTCGCATGCGCTCAGTTTTCGGTTTGTTTCATGAAAGCGTATATTCTGGGGTCACGCGCTAAAAGAACGAGGCATAGTCATACTTGCATAAGCTTGTTCTGTTTGCTTTGGCACTCGTTTCCGCTACAAGGCGTCTAGCTAATGCGTGACGGCTTGTGCGATACGCTTCCGCACGCAATTTGTTGGCTTACAGAACGAGAACATAGCGGGTTTAAAACTGCAGTAATGAGATGCAGTTTCATCAGTTGCACGACTTGTACGACTCGTACAAGTTGACTTCGGCCCTTCCTTCTTTTAAGCAAGAAAACCTCTATTAAAGCAAACAAAAACTTTTAACAATACTTTAAAACACATAACAAATTTTTACAAAAACAAACGAAAAAGCTTAAAAAAAGAAAAAACCTAAACTGCACTACAGTACTCTAATACTGATTGCGGACAATATAAAATTAACAAATTACTTACATCTACAAACATGAAAAATTTACATAGTGGCTCCTTACTTCACACTACCATAGCAAAAAAAATCTGCTGGAAAAGAAAAAAAGGATAAAAGAGGAAAAATAAATGTAAAGAAGATCCTCGCAGTTATTAACACAACTTATGCAGCTGCGAAAAGAAAGCCTGAAAAAATCGGGCTTGCCGGGATTCGAACCCTGACCTCTGCGATACCGGTGCAGCGCTCTAACCAATTGAGCTAACAAGCCAACTGGGAGCTGGTCATTAAATTGGTTCGTAATATACCCAGGAAGGATGAAGATGAAATTATGAATATATGAAATTCATATATTTGAACTGCGAAATGAAGAAATAAATGTGACCCTCCACGGGACTTCAGGGAATAAGGTGAACGCACGCACACAGCACGTAATAACACGCGCGCACGCTTCTGACACAACACGCTTAACGTGCGGATATGCGCATAAAAACAATTGATTTTGGATAGCGTGTTTGCAGCCATTGTTCATTTTTGGATTGCACGGTGGAGCTTTGTTTTAAGAGCGAATGCCAGAAAATTTCGAGCAAACGTTGGCCACAGTTGAAAATTACTTTTCGCTCATATTTGGAGTGTTGGTAGCCAATACTAAGTTAACAATCGTGATGTAGTTTGTTTTCAAAGAGAACACTTCTGTTGTGGGAAAATTGGAAAAATATATTTCTCACGTCCTTGGTCTCAAAACAGCCAAAATTAAGGGCGAATTTAGTAGTTACCAAAATATTACTCTCGTCCAAAAGCAAACAAAGCTAGAAAATATTTGCCCTAAGATGTTGATTTGGGAAGTGTTTCACATTTCATCTGACATGGGATTGTCTTCTTGTCGACAGCTTAAAATGGAAACAAACGAATTTTAGGACGCGAATTTTGCAAGGTGATAAAAATTTCGATTTTACCGTTATATCGCGATCACATTTTTTTCCATGTGCCCAATGATGAATTGTTCTAGGATTCGCGCTGGAAGTTGCTTAAGCATTGAACTAAATCATATGTTAAAACTGTAATGGGTATTTTGATTTAAGTCTCCCTCGAGAACCTCAAAGCTAGAGAAATTTTGTGCGTTTTTTGAATAATTAATTAGTTACGATGTAACGCAGTTTCTCCGTCCGACGAAATGAACCCTTAGACAACTCCTCATTGACAACATTAAACTGACGATTAAAGGAGAAGATTTAGAATATTAAATGACTTACTTTCGACGAAAGATACAAGTCCTCCCAGTTCATGAAATGCTTCATCAACTGCTGATCGGTTCAAAAGCTGATCGAGCTGGTAACTTGTGTCGGAAATTCGATTCGACGTTTCTTATTCTGCTTTTTCGAAGCACGTTCCATTACAGAAGGGCACAGTTTAAAACAGATGAAGCCGATTTAAAACAGATCAACCTAAAAAGCAGGCGCAAGCCAGTAAACTTTCGATAGTTAACCTGATTACATATATATATATGTTTTTGAAGTTGCGTGACTGGAAAAAAACTCCTACGCAGCGGGGGGTAGTTGAGGCAATCTTACTAAAACAATGAGGCAAGCACAATATGCAGAAAGTAAAATATTAATTACTTAATTAATTAATTTATTTATTAATTTATTCGTTTATTTATTTTCGTTCGAAATACTTTCAAATATTTTGATTTTTGTTTTTGTCAAACTATCCATCATATATTTCTTGGTACGGGACTGGAATGTTATCAAGCGGTCTGACGGCCCTGACCCTGTTTAGCACGAAAAAATGTCCTAAAATACCAACCGTGTTTAATACAACACCTCGTTCCCTGTTTAGGACAAACGAAAAAATACACACTCTCTTGTTTTACACAATTTTAAATTTTTGAGAGTCCGGCGAGCGTCTCCGATCTAGGATTGCTAAATACTGTATATGGACTTAAAGCAACATTTAACAGCGAAAAATCCGACTACCATACAACCGTACCCTGTTTAGGACAATTTCACATCCTGTGTAGGACTAACCAGCATAAAATTTTACACACTGTTCAGGAAAGAGAGGCCAAAAACCAAACACTAGCCAGCGGCAAGTCCCCGTATAGGTCAATAAGGGAGCACCTCCCCCCCAGGGGGGGGGCTTAGATCACAGAGCGCATTTTTGAACTGGGTAAACTCTATTTAAGATAGGACGCCTTGTTTCAGGACGTACATGCTGCTTTTCCAACACTTATCCCGCACAAGTAGCCTCCAACTCATTTAAGCGACTACGTGAGAAGCTAGCGTGCGACAAGAACTAATTGCAGCCGAGTACATTCTTCATTATTTAACAGTCGAACGGTAACCTTGACGAACGCTAGGTTTAGCTGCATTCTTCTTTCTACAGCCAGGTTCATACCTATTAACGTGAAACATTTATTTGAGTAGGCTAGTGACTTTGGTGAAAACTGGAAATCGAGTTACAGCTTATACAACTAGAGTCTGCTAGAATTTTTCTCTCCTTGACGATTGCATCATGATGAAAACATTCAGTGATCATTTTCTAAAGTAGGTGCTGACAGAAAGGTAATTGTTGTCTTTCTTCTGCCGGAGTCCGGATCGCTTCACAAAAATTAAGTGGTGGAATTTTAATGGCCCTGCGCAAGAGAGGATGCAGCAAGAGAGTTAAACCCCGTGCCCCATGACAACTATTTGAAATTTGTTATCAGTTGGCACACACGCTGCGAAGGTTTTTTTTAATCTGTTGCTCCTATGTCAACAATCTGAAATTACATGACGTCATTCTAACTGACCAACGAGGTGTCGTCCTTAAAATAACCACACAGTATGACACAGAACCAAAAGTAGATTCAAATAATTTTCATCGGGAAGTGGCCCATGTATGGGGGATTCGCTCTCTCCCTTCATCCTCTCTTGACCTCCGTCAACTCAAAGTAAGGATGGTTGTCCTGTTTTAATATTTGCATGGTTGTCCTGTGGCCACGTCACTTACGACCCAACGCTTCCTTGTCTTTATCATTTCTTAATAGTGTGTGTGTGTGTGTGAGGGGGGGTGGGGGGAGAGGGAGGGTTAAACACATTTCTGTCTATTTTAATGCCCGATTCTTTTTGGCCTTTACTGAGTTAAAGCTTTGTATGAACCGATCTAATTCAGTTTTCAAAGTATTTCTTAATTTCTCTTTCTTGTATTTGCTCAATCCCCCTACCTACCATTAATAGTTTTTTTAGTCTCTTCAGTGTATTTTTGTGAGAAACATATGAAGTTACTGAAATTTCATCACATATAAAGAAATGATCAACCCTGGTAGGTGCATTCCTTACCAAAGGCGACAGTTCTTTCAATGTATGGGGCTTTCTTCGTAATTATTACGTCAGCTGTTGGATTATCAAAGTGCTCGCAGATGTCCCTAAGCATTTGAATAGCAAATTTTGATAGCTTTGAGTTGCAATAAGTTCGCAAAGGTTATGGTTGTCGTAGCAGATGGGGTGGACAAGCGCAACGTCTCGAAGAATTTTAATTCTCAGCTTCTTTGCTTGTTTCGCTTTCCGTTTGTGCCAACGCGTTGTTCTTTCGCTGGCCTCTTCCCGTCAGTTTTCATGGGATATCTCACCGGACTTATGTCCCTACTTTGTAGAAAAGTGTTCAGCTGTTCAAGTGGTTGACCAGAAGGTACAAGGGAATCATCTGTGTCGGTGATGGCATGCATGCTCTGTGACGGAGACTGAAAGTCGGGTGAAAAGGAACTTGCTGGAGTGACTGGAATAATAATAATAATAATAATAATAATAATAATAATAATAATAATAATCCGGCTTTTTTAGGTACTCCCAGTGGGTTTTTCAGACCTAATTAACACGCTAAGTACATGGAAAATATATCAGTTCGAACAGTTAGTTTCGTTAATTTTCACTATCACTTATTCGCATGATCTGCTTTGTTTCTGGGCCAGTGCTTGCCTGTGCAGCGAGAGCGGTTAATCAGCAGCCGCCAGTGATAGACGGAGTGACTGGGGCTTGGGGTAAGGGTGTGAGCGGTCCTTCCCCCCCTCCCCCCCCATCTAGGTTTAATTTCGTCTTCTCACTCCGTGGTGTTTGAACAGAACTGAGTGCGGATAAACTTACCAAAGACATAACCTCCATTCGCAAAATGACCCCGCACTCTTTAAAAATAGCTTCCGAACCCGGTTTGCTGAGTCCTCTCTCCGATTTTGGTCTCTTTCCGACATCTTCGCTGTGATGTGACTTTGCATTTGTCGGATGGACGTTTCCATTCAATGCCAAGCGGTGCGCCGTGATATGGGCAAAACACCATTCGGAAATGTCGTTATTTATTTATTTATTTATTTAACCATAAGCTGCATCTCGCCATATTGTTCATAATTACCTCAACCTCTACGTAACATTAAGGTAAGTAACTGTTTTATTAGCAACATTCCACGCACAATAGCAAGTAAGGTGACCGTTCGCACCTTCCCCTACCCCGAGCGAAAGATTTTGCTCAATGCAGTCACGCAACACTATGTTTGTTTATTTGCGAGCGCGCTGCTTTTTGGCTGTTCTTAGTCTGTTAATGGAGAGCTATGTTCGACGAAAAAGCCTTCTGCCATTACATTTGTTGAAGATGACAAAAAATTACGCATAAAAGTTTCCTCAGTAACTGAATTTATCGTTTGGTGTTATCTATAAAACGGATGACCTCGAGGTCAACACTCAACAGCTGGTCGACACAAGGAACGGGAAGGGTCCAACGTCCACAAATCGAAACTTCGCATAACCTGAATACCAAGCACACCAGGTAAAGTACTTTGAACTGCAGTTTTTCAACTCATTCACTTACGCTGTAACATCATATATTCCTCTTTAGAATCGCTGAATGAAGAAACGTTGATTCGGCTCAACCTTGTTATTATTCACTAATCAATGAAAATTTACCAACTTTGAAGATCTTTTGCGAAGCTAAAAGCAAAATACCCGTTCCAGATTTTACATATGTGCTAGGGCAAGTCTTTAACACTTCACAGCTTGCTTCTCGGAAAAAATTATCACTGGGCACATGGAAAAAATTTTGATCGCGTCCTGGAGGTAAATTCGTGTTTTTTGTCAGTTTGAAAAAAACGCGTCCTAAAAATTCGATTGTTTGCGTTTACAATTATTGCCTAGAAACAATTTTAGGTCAAACGAGATGTTAAATGCTTCTTAAATCAGTATCTTATGGCAAATGTTTTCAGACTTACTTTTCTTTGGCAAACGAGATGATGTCTGGAAACTGCCGATTTCGCCCGTAATTTTGGTTGTTTTGAGGTCACCGACGGTGAAAATATGTTTTCTCGATTTTCTCACAACGAAAGCGAGTTATTGAAAAACAAACTATACCACGATTGTTTTACTTGTATTGCCTACCTATAGATTAAATATGAGCGAAAAACAATTTTTCAATGTGGCCGCTAAATTTTTATTTTGCTCGATATTTTCTGGCATTCGCTCTTAATAACACGCTAGACTTTTGTTTTTTTTAGCACACTAAGTTCCCTTGTTGCCTTGACATGGTAGAACTCTTAACACGTTAGCTTAACTTACTTCGTCTGAGCCGCCGGTGAATGCTTTTCGAAAAAATAAAATCTTTATAGCACATAAACGAGAAGGAAAGATAATTAATTTTCCAATTCGAAATATTAAATAAATTAGGGAACAATATGGCTCTTGGATATCTTTTTTCAAATACAATAGAGCAGAGAAACGAGGGTTGTGTGAATCTACTGGTAATTATTTTGCATGCTGGATGCGACGTAAACAATGAAACTAAAATTTTCAGAACTGAAATTGCCTTCGCCAGACTCAAACCTGCCGTCAAAAGCGAAACTGTTGAATGTAACTTATGTTAAAAATCGAAGCTTATGGTGTTAGAAAGAGAAATCGAGTAAAATTGCGAGCTTTTTTCCTGGGATGAATTTAGTTCACAGTGCACTGAATTTGCATACTTGAGTCTAAAAATAAATTGCGCGAGCCATGTGAAAACAAATCGAAAATTTCTTTCGCGCACTTTACCCTTCAATTAAAATTGAAATAGTAAATGAAGCTGATATTGAAACTCAAAGTCAATGACTACTGTAAAAGAATTTGTAAGAAATAGCGAATGCACTGTAGTCCGAAGTTTATAGTTTCAGTTCAAAAGCGCATCAAATTTGCATAACACGTGAAAGCCGAGCTTTTCACTGAGCGTCACATATTATGTAACGCAACAATTCTCGATGATATCCAGGGAAAGGGGGCTGAAAACCCTTTACTTGTATCTGCAGTATTGTATTCGAGCAAAACAATCGAAGAAATTATGAAGATAACCCTAGCCGTTCGTATGAATGAATATTTTTTTTGAACAGCTAGCAGCAGCCGTTCGAATGGCCTCCTATCTACTGTTCGTGAACGGCTGATGATGTTCCAAGCAAAGAAGTCGAAACAAATGCAGTAAAAGATGGAAAACAAATAAACGCAGTAATAAAGGGAAAAAATTAAGTCGACATCATTTCTGGTATTCTGTTCTGCGATTCCATCGATCGATGTTGACAACCATGTTCGGTAAGCTAAAAAAACAACTTTCAGCCCAACACGTACAGCTTACGATAAAAGCTTACTTATAGTGCAAAATGGAAAACAGCTTCAGACGTCAATGCCTTTCGTAAGAGCGTGCTATAATTTGACACGGTCACCGTGTTAGATCGTGCAAAGTTATAGGCAAAGATCTTAACACGTTCCTTTGTCTCTTCCGTGCGAAGCAAGACAATGACTACGAAGTTAATGAGGCGCGCAACTAACATGCAGCTAACGTGTTAAAAGTGAGTTCTTTTGTTTTAGCGTGCAATCGTACTGTGTGCGTGCGTTCACCTTATTCCCTGAAATCCCTTGGAGGGTCACAAATGTAAAGAAGATCCTCGCAGTTACTAACGCAACTTATGCAGCTGCGAAAAGAAAGCCTGAAAAAATCAGGCTTGCCGGGATTCGAACCCTGACCTCTGCGATACCGGTGCAGCGCTCTAACTAATTGAGCTAACAAGCCAACTGGGAGCTGGTCATTAAATTGTTTCGTAATATACCCAGGAAAGATGAAGATGAAATTTATTTTGAAATTTATTTCTTCATTCCGCAGTTCAAATATAATTTCATATATTCATAATTACAGGACGTTTCGACCAAAAATCTTAGATCTTCATCAGCGATGGAAAAAATGTAACACTAAAATATATACGTTCCCAAATTATGTAAATATCCAAAAGTATGAAATGGTAATGCGAGGCGTTGAAAATTAGCACAGACAGGTGTAATACTCAGAATGTCAATATGATCTTTTCCTGCGTTGTAGGAAATCATTTAGCTTGCTTGAGTAGATGTAATGCTTCATCCATAGGAGAGTAGTGCTGGTTGGGTTGTCTCGTATGAATTGCCTTGCGCCCGCTCCATTTTTTCAGAGTGGCTTAGCGTTTATTGCTCGACTTCATCAAAACAGACCATACTTAACATCCAGGCCTGTAGGTTATCGGGTTGCAAGGTCCTGAGGGCGTTAAATGCTTGCCTACTTCCTTGGAGGCAAGCCATTTTTAACTAGAATTCGATCACAGCGACAGCACCACACTCAAATTGGAGTCTTCTTTCTTCCACAAACAAAGAAGATGGATGGTTCCAGTGAAATGAAATTCCAACAAAATTCAATTTCCAGATCAGCAAGTCTTTTTTATTGAGGTTTTCTTCTCTTTTCAAACTACAACTTGGCAAAACAAGGGGGCAGGGGGGCAGGGATAATCCGAGGGTAAAACGTTCTTAATCTGAGACCAGCAAAACAACCAAAATAATAGTTCAGGAAAGACAGAGTTAGCCGTTAATAATAATAATAATAATAATAATAATAACGTGCTAACTTTTAAAAGGAATTATTTTAAGTTTCTAGGCTTGTATTTATTTGAGGCATTTTAGTATTTAAGAGACTTTGAACATTTTAGCGGCATTAGTGCTTTTTATTCATTTTAATAGAAGTTAGGTTTTCCCCCTCGAAAATTAGCAGCATAGGCTACGTTTGCGCCCTGTGCATACTTTTAGGGTGGTAGCATATATACGTCTTGCACTGCTATAATAATAATAATAATAATAATGGTTTATTGGCAATTCCACTAGGTTGCTCTTCCATCACCAGTTAAGTATACATCAACTATATAGACAAAAGTAGTACTGTACGCCCAGATAGGGAACTTGGTCTCGATTGGAGGCGGGAATCTGATTGGCCGAGAGAAGTCACATGACCTACATGTTGGCTTCTGATTGCTGGAGAAAAAAGGGGGTGCGCAAAGCAGGCTGGGAGCACGTGCACAAGGTCATATGCATACCGAGGAAAGGCCTGGAACGAGAACCTTCAGGTAACCAGAAGGGACGTCATCAGGAACCGGAAGTGACGTCATCCAACATGTCGGACGGAGGTCACGTGGTTTTTGGTGGGAAACCGCGGACCCGTAGGGAAAAAGATCGCGGGCTCAGATCAGACAAAGAGACGCCATTTTGAAAAAATCACATTTTTTAATCCAGACTTTTTCCTTTTTTACAAGTGGACCCTAATGGTCAAAATGTCCAAAGTTCAAATCAGAGTCCAAAGTCCAAACCAGGAACCCCGTGGAGTCCTTACTGGAAACACAAACAGGTTTTCATGCGTGGAATGACTTGGCTTTTGGTGTAACCAAGATAGTAGAGTGTTTTGCGGTTGTGTTCATACGGGTCTTTTAGTTCTCCCCAGTAGCCATCTTTGGATCCATGTTCATCCGTACAAATGCCATACCAAAAAGGATTGTCTTTCCAGACCCGTTGGACTTCTTCCACAAAATCGGTGTCTTCTTTCCATATTTAAGCATAGGTGACTTCAAGGACGGTAAGGGGAAGGAGTTGTCGGCGGTAAGGACAACCGAGGGTGTGACGGTACGTTTTCCAGTGGGTGACACAGGCTGCATGACAGGGTTGTTGGCAGCAGGCCAAGGTGGAACGATTGGTGACAGGTGTCAAACAGATCACACATTCTCCGGGCTGGGCCATCATCGGAAAGGATCGAACAGAGGATTGGTTAAGAGATGAAATTCAGTGTTGGTGATGATGCGTTCAAGGCGGAGTCGGCACAGTTCTTGGTAAGTGAGTTGGAAGCGTAACGGACGGAGAAGCTCTTGGAGTTCGTGTTTGATTTCTTGCAAACGTTGTAGGATCTGAACCGCTTCAGGACTGATGTTGTCTGCCATTCATCCCTTTTTCTTGGCTGACTTGAAGTGAAAACATGGAATGGGAAACGGGGTGTGGAGGGGTGTTTTTATAGACTCAAAGGTCACGTGGGAGGATCGAAGGGACCAATCACCAACCAGGGGGCACGTGGTGCCCCGGCAGGGGTAGGGACAGGGGGTGGAGGGACCCCCTCCCCCCTTCCTAGGGTGTCCCATGATGCTTAGCGTGGGTTGGGGTATATAGGTCAGGCGAGGCCCCAGGGCGTCACTCCTAGGTTTGAGGTCGTCGTAAATGACTTTTGTCTGTGTGTGCTGAAAATATGTCGAGAACTGTGTTGGGCTCGCTTGCCAGTGATGTGAATGTGAACGGAGAAGAGGTGTTAAGAAGCAGAGTTGGGCCGGAAAGAACCCACGTGGAGAGGCAGTGTATCCGGATGTATCAGAGGAGGCAGGAGGCGTGGAGGACCCTGAACCAAGATCGTGTTGCGGCCTTCTTGGAACTGTTTCTGATGGCAATGCTCCGCCTGGAGAATGACCACCATGATGGGCGCCAGCACCCGGCCACTGCGAGCATCCTAACCAAGACCTTAAGGAACCGGATCATTCTACCACAACCGTGTCTGGACCATGGATGCCTCGCAGTGGCCAATGACCATGGAACACTTCCAGGAATTGGATATGTTTATGGCCGCCCACCTTCCACGCCTACGGAGCCGACACAAGTGGCAAGTGATCCGGTATTACTATTCAGAAATTAAGAAGGAGCAGGAGGAGGAGCGGCGGCGGGAAGAGTTTGAGGCACGGCAGAGGGCAATCCGGCTCAGTCAAGTGCGACGTGTTTTGTTCCTGTAAATACTGTTGAACATTGTTTTTTATTGTGACATTGTTTTTATTGTGACTCAAGGCTGCTGTGAGTCAAGAAACCTATTTATGACCAACGTGCAAAATCAGTGATGTCAACTTTTTTAATTTTTTTAATTAAAACAGTTTATGTTACAATGAAGTTGGTGTCCTTGTCCATCTCTTGCCACGCGGGTTAGGTGCTCCTAGGTACAATTGAAAAGGGTTATTTACACATTGAAAAAGTAAAAACTAAAAAAATGGGGCCTATTGAAAAAGTAAAAAAATTACAAATGAAAGTCTTCGAGTTCCATGCGTAATTGGTCCATGTTCTCGGGTAGACAGAAGGTGCGATTGAAAAAGGCTCGAATTTCCTCTCGGGTTTTGTTGTCCAAATCTCGGGAACCCACCACGGCACTGCGTTGATGAAGGGTGGGACCTTTGGGACCCCATGGTGTAAATTGAATGCCCGTGACCAGATTGGTCGAGTCGTTGTTGACCTGGTAGTAATGTTCCGATCGGTACCACGTTTGCGTGGGCATATCAAAGAGATAGACTTGTTTGCCTTGATCCAAAGCCAATTGAACGGTCTAGCCCGTGCCCCCTTTCACACGTTTGCCATCCTTTTCCAATGTGCCAAAAGCATAGATGGTATGCGCTTTTTTGGCAATTTGATAATTGCGTTGCAACAATTGAAGCGTGTAAAAATGAGTAGGCATCCGTTTCCCCAATTTATGAGCTGCCTGGTGAAGATGTGGGTTGGCGAGCATCAACACTTCCACCGTGGAAGGTGTGACGTATTGGGCTCGAGGATGATTGGGAGGAAACAGGACTTCTACTTGCATACCAAACTGTCGAGCCATTTGTTCGACCAATTCGTCGGTTCCTTTCGCTCCCCCGATGTACACCACATGTCCACATCCAACTTGGAGTTGCATGGCGTCTACATCTTGTTCTCCAATCATGTCTGGGTCGGGGCACTTTCGTTGGGAATAATGTAACCGGTGTCGGGTCCCACAATAGCAAGAATCTCGGCTTGACTCAACCCTAACGCCAAACTGAAATCAATGAGATGGTGATGATAGCACTGTTGGAACGTGAAGCCCGCAGCGAGACCTCGTTGGACACGTTCGGCCAAATAGTCGTTGACCGAAGCAAAGTCGTCCCGCTTGAGATCTTTGTAGTACTCCATCCGCTTCGAATGAAGTTCAAGGGAAGCAGGGACCGTCTTATACAGGGAAAGCTGACCAATGGGAACACGAGGGGACCTTATATGGTCATGACAAGCTGACCAATCCCAGGAACGGGTCAAAGGTATAAAAAGCCATGGCACGGTGGAATGACATCAACTCACCTTAGCAGGATGTCCACCGATGACCCTGTCTCTCCAACACGTTATCCCAATCCGAGTCGGAAGAGAAAATCGACCAAAAGCGCTCACCCTGCCGGGAAGAAGAAGAAGGAGGAGAAGGAGAATGTGATTCAACCTAGGACACCCCTGGACCCTTAACCCGAGGACTGTGATCCTGTGGTACGAGAGGTCGTGGAAGCCGCTGTGGAAGAAATGATGAAAGAATTGAATGACATGGTGGACCAATCCGTCCAAACGCCGCCTCCTCCTCAATTCACCGTGACCAACGTGTATGAGTCTGCAGACGCCTGGGCCAAAGCCAAAGCCAAAGACGCCACGGCACCCCCTTCGGTGGACTACATGGTGTGCCCTTGCCACGACGTGCGTTTGGAGGCACATCAATCTCAAAAGGAATGGAAGTATGTGAAATGCCCCATTCAACCTTGTTCGCTGTTTTGTGGTCAAGACCAAGCCCTGAACTATATGAAAGCCGTGTATTGTCAACCTCATCCAGAAGTGTGTGACACGTGGAGTTGTTTGCAGTGCTTTTGCTGTGAACCGGCCACGCTTCAACAGAGCCATTCCCCAGCCAACCCTGATCGCTTGTTTGTGACGTGTTCCAAGAAAAAGTGTGACCTCTTTCGGTGGGCCGATCAACCGTTGGGTCCTAAGTACTGGACATGGTTTCATGACTATCCCCCAAAAAAGGCCGACCAGCTAGCCGAACCGCCTTTGTCCACCCGTGATGCACAGGGTTATCCCAAACGTGGGTATGACATCCCAGGACCTCCACCCCGAGTCAGACGTCCAGAGGACGTGGAACAAGAACGTCCCCTGACAGACTATGAGAAACAGTTGCTGCGATAAATTCAAGATCTCAAGAACCGTCAAGAGGTGTTGGTGGCCCCAGCTCCACCTCCACCCAAGTGCAGTGACAGTGTAGAGAACTGGCAGAAAGGTCTAGAGACTGTCGCCTATGACCGTAGTGGTCTATTTTAAGAGGTGTGAAGAAAAGAGAAAAAAGCAGGTCCGGACAATAGAGCATGATACGCACGCTCTTTTGATAACATGACTTGTCTATAAAGGTAGATGTGGTACGAATAAAAAATGTTATTCGTTTGAACATGGAGTCTGTGTTGATGTGTTATGCGTGGGATGGTTTCTTGTCTCTGGTTCAATGGCAATGTCATCAATCCCTTTGCCAAGTGTTATATGACCACCAAGCAGGCGAGAAAATACCCATTCCCACTTGTCCCGAGGACACGCATCCTCTTCAAGTCTTTGAAGAAACCCATGTGGACCTCAATGTGTATCGATGGGTGGTGTTTGTCTTATGGCTAAAACCCCACCCGAAGGCTTGGCGATGGTATCGAATCATTCAAAAGGCGCACCCCAACACGGTCCCTACCATACAAACCTTGTGGAATGAGTGTCAGAAAGTATGGCACCTCGAAAGACCAAACGAGCCAAGCTCGATGTCTCACAACCATGGTTGACCCGTTACCATGATCCTAGAGCTCCAGGCAGTTTAGGGGGTGTGCAACGGTTTGCAAAGGCACATCACATCCCCTTGAAAAAAGCCCGGCGCGTTTTGGAACGGGATTTGGCCTACACGTTGCATAAACCTCGACGTCGTCGTTTTCCTACCTTGCCCGTGATCGTGGGGGGGATTAGATGATCAATGGGTGGCGGATTTGGTGGAAGTTCAACCTTTGGCCAAGTATAATCGTGGCCTACGGTATTTACTGACGGTGTTGGATGTCCTGTCCAAGTACACCTGGGTGTAACCGTTGAAAGCCAAAACGGGGGTGGCGTTGGTCCAAGCGTTTGACAAGATTTTGAAACAAGGACGACGACGACCCAACCGGTTGCAAACGGATCGAGGGAAGGAATTTTACAACCGGACGTTTCAACGTTGGCTCGAGGAGCAAGGGATCAAGCATTTTTCTACCGAAGGGGATGCGAAAGCGAGTGTGGTGGAACGATTTAACCGGACCTTGAAAGAACGCTTGTACCGTTATTTCACCGCCGCCAACACGTTAAAGTTTGACGACGTGTTACCCGATTTGGTCCAAGGGTACAATGCCACACGTCATCGGAGTATTGGCATGGCCCCTCAGGACGTGACGTGGGAGAACGAAGAAGCGGTGTGGAAACGGTTGTACGACCCACGTTTGAAAGGAAAACGCTCTAAACCCAAATTCCGCGTCGGGGATCGGGTACGTCTCAACAAGATTCATCGCACGTTTGAAAAAGGGTATTTACCCGGTTGGACCGAAGAAGTGTTTGTGGTGCATCGCGTCATGCCCGGTCCTGTTCCCACCTATAAGATTCGCGAATGGGATGACACCCCCGTCGAAGGTACGTTTTACGACGCGGATTTACAAAAAGTCCATGTGTCCGACCAAGCCTTGTTTCGTATCGAAAAGGTACTTAAGCGTCAAAAAGAACGCCTGTTGGTCAAGTGGAAAGGGTGGCCTGACAAGTACAACAGTTGGATTGCCAGCGGAGACGCGACCTCCCTCCGTCAACCCAAACGACCAAGACAACCCACGACAAAAGAGACCACACCCCCACGAAAAAGACAACTGCAATAAACAGGCATGGCATTGGTCCCCAGCTCCTCGTTTTACGTGACGTTGATGAGTCACGCCAGTCGACGCGAGTTTCGTGAGAACCGGGCCCAGCATTTCAGAAATCATTTGCCCAAACCCATTCGATTTGTGGGCAATGGATGGTTGGTGGGCATGGTGAGTTTGTCCTTACCGTCCATTCCCGCGGTGGGGGAAGGTTTTGTCAACGATGCCGATCCTCTGTTGTACGTGCGATGGCACGAACGGGTGTATGAGAGAGACAACTTAAGTGAATGGTGGTTCCATGAAAGGCGCGAATTGACAGTGTGGGGTCGAGACATGAAAGATGATATGACCTCGTCGACGGGATCGCAATTTTTTCACAAACTGGTGTACCGTTACGAGCAAGAACGTGCCAAACGAACCAAACCCAACAACAAATGGGCGGAGGACAGTGGACTCAAGTTGTACCCGACCTTTGAATGGACCTCTGAAGGGGATTTGTTGTTGAATACCGTCAATGTGGATTACACAAGTCAAGTGGCGCACGTGTATTGGGGACAAACCTTAGCCCTGAGGATGGGATGGATCAAAGAAGTGTCCACGGGCGTTTTTCGATTGGGACCTAATGTGTTGCAAGAATTTCATTCGGACACGATTCCCACGCCGACGGATGTCCTCGGTGTCGACAAAAAAACCCACCTTTTGGAAAGTGGATGGGACTTATTTGGTGTTGAGTATGTCGTGCAATTGGCGTTTCGTCCAATTGAACGAGAAGTTTCGTCCGTCCGTGGAATTTCCCTCGACGCGTCCCTTGCACGTGTATTGCAATGTGGGCACCAGCAGCATGGTAGGCAATCGAATCCATCCCAAAGAAACCACCCACTTTGAACCTCGACACATTCAATATATACCGGTACGCAACGAAGTGGTGGACATCGTGGAAACGCAAATGGCCGAAATCAATGGGGATCTGGTACAATTTGGTGAAGGACATACCATCCTGACCCTCCACTTTAAAAGGGAGGTGGTGTGAAAAAGAACCCGAGAAGAAGACAGGATGTCGTTCTACGTGAAGTTACCCAGTCATGCCAACCGAAAAGAATTTCCCACCAACCAAGCCAATTGGTTCAAGATTCGTTTACCCCAACCGTTGCGGTTAACGGGGGGTCAATGGCAAGTAGGCTTGAGTGCCATTTCGTTGCCGGACACAGGGGTCAACATTTTTAAGCTGCTGCCGGCGGATCAGTTCGTGTTTGGCACCTCTTCGTACCGATTGACCTCCGAGGGACGTACGGTTCGTAGGTACAATATGAAAATGGACGATTTGAAACATGATAATTCCATTGGGAAGGACGAGGCACCATGTACTTTGAACCGTTGCACATTCAATGCCTACCGCTTCGTAACGAGGTGGTGGAAATCATTCAAACGCAAAAGGCCGAAACCAATGGAGACCTGGTCAAGATTGGCGAAGGCCACACTCTGGTCACGTTGCACTTCAAAAAGACATAAAAAGACATGAGAAGGGAACGCCCTCTTTCAATCATCATGCCTCCGAAACGAAGAAAACGACGACGACGACAGCGTCCCCAAGCAGGGGAAGGGATCAACACGGTGATTGCTGGGATTCCTAAGGCCGCTTGGTCCATCACCAAAGGGGTGGAAAAGTTAGCCAAAAAGAATTACCAAAGATCGACAAAGAAACGTCTGGAAGAAATGCGAAGTGGGAAACGCAAACGGTGGGTGGGGGAATCGTTTACGTGCAACCTCATGTGAGTATAAAAAGAGACGTGCCCCGTGAAACAAAGAAAACAAAGGGATCCCTGGTAACGCACGACATCATGCGAGGAGGCAGTTTGACACGATTTCGTACGGACGAGTGGTATGACCAACGTGGTCAAAGTGGAAAACGGTTGGTGACGGATATGATGCGGGGTGGTCTCCAAGGCCTTAAAAGGACACGTCATCCCTCGAAACTCCCTAGTAATACCTTGAGTGGATTGAAAACGGGCTTAACACGAGGCGTCAAACGAAAAGCCGAAGTCGTCATTAAAAAGGAAATCACCGAACAAGCCAAGAAAGCGTTGAAGAATAAGAACGTGAAACAAGCCGTGCGTGTGGCCAGTGCCTTGTTTCCCAAACAAGTCAAACGAGCGTGGGATACTTTTGGTGTGTGAAAAAAATGGATCCAGTGCATTCGCGTATTCGTAGTGATCGGGGTTTACCTCAACGTGGGGGTCTGTTTCCGTTGTGGAAACTCCTGAGACGACGACGACAACGTGGAGGAGGGCTGGATTTGAGACAACTATTGACGCAACGACGACGGTATAAAAACTCCTCACGACGCCGTGGTTTGACCACTCGACGACGACGACGACGTTAAACACGGCAGACGCCGCCCCCGCTCACTTCCGTTCCGAAGGGACCATGAACCCAGCGTTACGGATTTTCAAGGTGCCTCCCACCGACATTAGCATCAATGCCTATCGCATGGTCACCATTCAACCCACCACCACGGGGATCAATCCCATGGAATTCATCATTCCGGGGTTGGACGATTTTGTGGATTTGGGACGCAGTTACTTTACCATGGAATTGAGCTTGAAAAAGAGTGATGTCGGGAACTTGGTGGCCAATGAAAAAATGTGGCCCGTCAACAATTTGGCCCATTCGATCATCAAACAAATTGACTTGCAGTTAAATGGCACGCTGATTAGCCCTCAATCAGACACCTATCATTACAAGCCCTACCTAGAAACCTTGCTGAATTTTGACCAAGAGGATGGCAAGACCGTTGGGACCGCAAGGATGGTTCAATCAAGTGGATTTCCCACCCCAATGGACCGCCAACAATACCAACTATACCACACCGCATCAAAATTGGCGTGATCTGACTGCCTCGGCCTTGGCCGCGATGGTGGCCGAAGTGGACAAGTATGCTGGAGGTGTCACCAAAAGTCTAGTGTTTACCCCTCACTTGGAAGTGTTTCACACGGGCAAACTGTTGGTCCCTGGGGTAGAAATCAAGATGAAATTTCATTTCAACAACCCGAACCCGTTTTTGAATGGGGTGGGTCTGGCTGGACGATTGATGGAAGGCGATGTGAAACTACGGTTTCATCTGTGTCAACTGCGTTTGAATGAAGCCGTGTACACGAGTTTGTCTACCAAACGGCACACGGAAGGCCAAACGGCGACCTACCCAACCGTCCGCAGTGAAATCCGAACCTTCAGCATGCAAGGCAACCTGGTTCACTTTGACATCCCAACCTGTTTCAAAACAGAGTGCCTGACCGATTGATTGTGGGTCTGGTGGACAGTCGGGCCTTCAATGGAGATGTGACCCGAGATCCATTCTGCTTCCAGAAATTTGGTCTGAGTGCCATTCGACAGATTGTCAAAGGAGAAGAATACCCTTATGAGACCCTGCAGTTGGTGCACAACAATGCCACCCGAGATAATCTAGGGTACTTCCGTTTTCTGCAAGCCAGTGGAGCCTGGTGCAAAAGGAATGGCAATATGGTAGAACTGGGAGATTGGGGCGAAGATAAAAATTGTACCTTGTTCATGTTTGACAATGTAGCCAATGGATGTGCTGACAGTCAAACACTCAACCCCAAGCAAACCAGTGACTTACAACTCAGCTTGGAATTTGGAGCTGCGCCCGCTACCAATATAACCGTGCTTGTGTATGGTGAATTTGAGAACTTGCTGGAGATTGACCGGAAAGGAGCCGTGTTGTACAACATTTACCAGCACTAAAGAAAGACAAAGATGGAACATGTGGCCTTGAATAATGTGCAGTTGGATTATTTAGCCCGCGACGATCCTCAATTGAAACCGGTGTTTTACGGAACGGTGGCCTGTGATCGTTTACCCAAGACCCCTCTCAAGAAAAGACCCCAAGGTTACATTGTGAACACCGACCCGCACGATCAACCTGGGCAACATTTGTTAGCGGTGTGGACCGATGGACACGTGTGTGAAGTGATGGACAGTTATGCGTTGCCGATAGAAACGTACGAGCAAGCCGCCCCGTTGCGAGAGTGGATTGTCAAACATTGGAAGTACGTGGTGACCAATGGCAAGTCCCTGCAAACCATCCATAGCAAGAGTTGTGGCGATTACGCGTTGTTGTACTTGAAAGCCAAGGCCCGTGGACGGACCTTGCAAGATTTTTTAAATGATTTTTCCAATCACGATTATGTAAGCAATGACCATAAAGCCGGTCAACGCCTCAAACAATTGATTGTAGGCCAAGAAACGAGGTGTTACCAAGTATGTTATAGCCTGTATCATCAACGTTGTTGTTAATAAAAAGGTTGAAAATGGATCCACGTGTGTCATCTTTGGTGGTCATGCAAGTGAACAAACCGTTTCGCTTTCATACCCCTTCCAGTATTTTGGTGATGGGTCCTTCGGGATGCGGTAAAACCGTGTTTACCGAAAAACTCTTGTTAGACAACCAAGACTTGTTTGAAACCCCACCGACCCAAGTGCATTATTGTTATGGCGCATGGCAAGATCGATTTCAATCCATGCAACATCGAGGGGTGGTGTTTCACGAAGGCATTCCCGATCATCAAGCCTTGGTGCAATGGTTTCCTCAAGGGGCCGGGGTGTTCGTGTTGGATGATTTGATGGACGAAGGGAGTCACGATAAACGCGTGTTGGATTTATTTATCAAACATTCGCATATCAAAATATGACCGTGCTTTACTTGTGCCAAGACATGTTTCCCGTCGGCAAATATGCCAAAAGTATTTCCCGCAATGCGCATTACATCGTGGCCTTCAAGAACCCACGGGATCAATAAGGGGTCCGCAATGTGTTGCTTCAATCGTTTCCCACGACCTGGAAAGACAGTTTAGAGACCTTTCATCACGCCACCATGCGGCCTTATGGCTATTTGGTCTTGGATTTACATCCGGGCTCCTCCGATCAACAACGCTTGTTGAGTCACCTGTTAAAAGACGAAGGATGGACACGCACCTATCAAAAGCGTATATAATTTGATGGGGCCCAACCCTTTTCGTAAAACCTTAGAAGACCGAGCATGGCCGATGAGGATGATGGAGCCCGACGTCCTCCGCAAGCGTACGACACCGTGGCCCCCGCCGGCGTCGGCACGACCACCACCAATCAAGTGTCCCCAGGGACCGTGCAAGAAATTTTGGATACGGGAGACCAAAACTTGATCGACCAAGCCTTTGATCAAATTTGGATCGATGACCTCACAGCCTATTTGGAAGCGCTCCCATCCTTCGGCTTGAGGGGTCGCGTCCCCTGCCGGTGTGGGGAGTCAAGCGTCCCACACCCCGTGACCGATGGAGCGCGCACCCCTCATCGTGGGAGTCCTCGCTTATCGTCGTCGTCCGACGCTCGATCCCCGCCTAGTTGGGGGAGTGCCCGATTATTGGCGCTGCTGGTGCGGGTGGTGGCGGGGGCGGTGGAGGGGACGGAAGTGATGGCAGTGGAGGCAGTCGACGCAGTACCCCCCGTGGACGACCAGGACAAGACCGAGGACGAGGACGAGGACGACGACCCCGACGTCCTCAACCCTCTCCCTCCTTGCCATGCACACCCCCCAGTCCCTCACAACAAGCGACACCTCCTCGAACCTTGAACCAAGCGGATTTACAACGACGCTTACGCATGTTGTTACAAGATCAAGAACAATTGGCTCGAGGACGGGAAATTGCTAATTTCACCATGACCAATAGCATCGTGACCAGTTATAAACAGGGAGGACGTCCCAGCGTGCAAAGCACATCGTCCCGCTATTGACTGTCGTGTCTTTATTGAATGGCTCCCGAAGCCATGGGTTCCAATTCAAACCGGAACTGTTACAACGCATGGATTTGCTGTTTGCCTTTTACCACAAACAATGGTGGTGTTTTCGAAAAATGTTGAATCATTGCAAGTTTTACAGTGCTTTGTTCAATGGATTGGCGTTACTCCTGATGGCGGCGGGCATGATTGCCGGTCCCATTTTGGATAACAGTACGTTGGTCGCCTGTTTGGCAGCCGTGGGTACGGTGGTCAAAGGATGGAACGATTTTAAAAAATACCCGTTTAAAGTGGACATGAGTCGGTTTGCGTTTACCACCTATGCCAAAGCCTTGACCGAATTGAAAACCTATGTGCGTGGTCTTTCCTTTGAGGGACTGGAAGGGTTTTTGATTAAGATGCAAACCTTGGATGTTACCATCATTGATTTTACACCCCCGTTACCCAAACGATGCGTGCAAGATTACCATCGTCGCTTTGTGCACCAACCCGTGGAAGCGCAATGCTACGTGGACGGATGTCATCGTCCCTTGATGTCCAAAGGGTATTGGACGGAGAAGGATAAAAAGCAGCTCCCTCCCAGTCCCACCCTCATGTATGCAGAACCATGGCCATGGGGGAGGTTGGTGGCAAGATTTGAAACGCCACACCCGTCAAGGCTATAAAGAGTCGCGAGACCTCCTCAAGCAAGGTCATCGTCGTCGTCGTGGCCGCCGATAAGATGCAACGTCTTCGACGTCAATTGCCGTTTTTACGGTCGGTGTTACAAGAAGCCAATCGATTCAAACGTCAAGACCTTTTACAACATGCCAATGCGGATCAAATCAATGCAGTGAGTGAACTGGTCTTGAACCTGTTAAAAAACAAGATTCCCGTGACCCCACCCATCATGGCACAGCTTTGACCCTATAAAAAGGTGCTATGCGACCTAGGTCGTCGTCAACATTCCGTGAAAAAACGTCGTCAGTGGTTGATCACGCAAAAAGGACGAGGGTTGTTTCAAGGTCTTCACAACGTGTTATGTCAACGTGCTCGACCGACCCGTTAACGCTTAACAGGTGGGTGCGTCTTTTACAAGACGCCAATCGAGAAACAGACCAATGGAAAGAGGATTGTCATTATTGGAAGCATAAATATCACCAGTTGTATCAAGAATACATGCATATCTCGACGTCCTATCTTTGTGAGAGCTGTCGTGACCAGGAAGACGGGGAACTTTGTCCCGCGTGTAGCCACCAACCAGGATGGACGAGGTGTACATGATTCCCCACAAGGACTTGGAGCAACTCATTCAATATTACAAAGGAGAATTAACAGAAAATGCCTTGTTGAACAAAGCCGCCACGTTAGCCGCCAAAAAACACGTGTTATTAGCCGACCCGCAACTCCCCGCAGCCGTCGTCAATGGCCAAACCAAACCGTTGAGTCAAGAATTAACCAAGTTAACCAAACGCATCCGTCAATTTTCAGGCGGGGTGGGTGTTGGGGCACCGGGTGGCCCGCCAGGCGAGGACAAAGAGGAAGGGGATTTGGTGACGAGACCTGTGGAACAATGGTTGAAGCGCATGATAAAAGGCAGCCCGTCGACCCCTAAACCCCTCATTACACCGTCTGCCAAGAAAGGCAAAGCAGCCACCACCAGTAAAATTCCCATTCTCAAGAAAGGCACCCCTTCCACCAGTCGAAGTGATATTCGCTCGCGTTTAGAAGCCGTTCGAGAACGTTGCAAGACCTGGGAAAAACATTTAGCTGAGAGTTCTTTTGGTAAAGGCAAAGGCAAAGGACCCGCTCGAGAAGTGGAACGATTGAAACCCTTACCCGGCTGGGAAGATTGGGCCAGAGGCAAAAAGTTGAGACGACGTTTGGATTACGACGACAGTGACTAAACCTTGACAACCGGTGCCAAGAAAGAACGGTCCTTGAGGTCCTTTTCGAAAACCACATGTAAGTGAAAAAGTTTCCGCAATAAAGATTATTATTATTTTTTACCGGCCCCCCCAGAGGAGAAGGAGAGGGATGAAAAGGAAACGCACCCAATCAGGCGGGGAGGTGGATGTGCAAAAATGGTTGGCGAAAACGGGCATCGAATTTCATTGGCCTGGTTATCAGTACATGGGCCCTTGCACGCATTTGGCCAAACGCCTGAAACGGGTCGATCCCGGCATCAATCGCTTGGACAAGATTGCGAAACAACACGACATTGATTACAGTCATGCTCGGAATTTGCAAGATAAATGGAAAGCCGATACCAAGATGATCCAAGCCATTGATCGGTTACCCGGCAAGAAAACCAAGACGGAACCCGTGGTCAAAAAAATCATGCAAGCCAAGAAACGTTTGAAATTGTATTGTTATAATAACACATCACCTAGTCTTACAGCACATGTTGTTCGGGCGACATGTCCTTTAAAAAGTCATACACCTCCCCAATGTCGTCCAACGAGGAAGGGTCCTCCAAGAGCTCCATGGCATCGTCCAACCATTGGTTCGCCTCGTTGTCCCATGCAGGTTAATCCAGGGGTTGGATCTCCCCCGAATCCAAATCCGTCAGGGTGTAAGACTCTCCTTCTGGCTCCAGGGTGTCACAAAACTCCTTCACGTCACTGACAACGGGGGTGTGCACGTTCGCCGATGGCAATGTCCGATAATCGGTCAATACCACCCGCAGTGTCTTGGACCCCAAGGCAGTCTCCACAGGGGTGGACGAGGTCGTAGACGATGGGGAACCCCTGGAGTCTCCTTCCGTCTCGAGGGATTGACAAAAGTTTTTGACATAATCCGCCAACACCGCGCGCAGTGTCTTGGACCTTAAGGCTTGGCGTTGCTCCTTGTTTCGCTGGTACTGTTCTCTTTGTTTCGCTAAGATCTGATCGCGATGTGCCGCCCAATAGCGTTGGTTATACCTTATGTGATACGCCCGCGTCTCTTCGTTCTCGCGGTAGCGTCGTCTTTGATAGGCATTTCTTTGTTCCCGATGGTTGCCCTGTAACGCTTTTTTTCCTCGAGCACTCGGGTCCGATGCTTTTCCTTGTACCGTTTTCTGGCGGCGGCCATTTTCTCGGGGTACTTGGCTCGGTACCGGGCTTTTTCTGCGGTGTTCTGAGCCCGCTCTTGGGTCACTTTTTCCCGGAGCTTCCTCAGTTCGTCTTCTTCTTTCGGCCATCGTCTGGGGGAAGCAGGTGGCGGGGGCGTCAGAGGTCTTTTAAATTGATACCTCCAATAATCGCAACAGTAATCTAAACCTTGCACAAACCACTCGCACGTGTGTTGGGGATAATGCCCCAGTGACCACTGCTGCTGGACCTGAGTCTCTCGTGCTGCCTGCGCCGCCCGTTTCTGCTGCTCTCTGTTCTCTAACTGTTGGGCAACTCAGTGACTCCTTCGTCAGGCACATGGTCGGCCTTCACCTTCTTTAAAATGGCTTCCACTTCTAGATCTAACTCAAACCTTTCAAAGTCTTCCAACAATTTGTCCTGGTCTGGATTCATGATTGGATGACCCAGCCCAACGCTCGATCTGTTTTTATGGTCTCTCATCGTCGTTCCCCGCTAGGTCTGATGGGACATCAGGGAGGGGGGAGGGGGTCCCCCCACCCTGGTCCCTACCCCTCCTAGGACACCCCATGTCCCTGGTTGGTGATTGGTCCAGACCATCCTTCCACGTGACCTTTTTTCCTCTATAAAAACGAGGACCGACCCCAGGTTGGTTCATCTTGTTGACAACCATGGCCTCACATCAAGAGGAGGCCGAAGCGGGTCCTAGCGGTCTTTCCGTGGAAGAGATGATGGCTTTGCTAGGCCTGGACACCTCTGAACTCCTTGTAGAAGAAAAAGGAGAAGAAGAAGACGACCCAACCAGCGCTGAGCCGCCAGACGACGTGTTAGCATACCACGAAGTCTTGGGAGAGAGTGATTCGGATGACCTCTGCCATGAGGCCCTGGATCGATTTGAACGTCAACGCGCGTTTCAAACCCAACTCCTTCAACAAAGTGGGGGAGGGTTGGATTCCTCAGTGGGAACCTTTGACTTTGATCTCCAGCCTTATGTCGATCGTCAGAGTAGTCGCACGGGGGTACCCGAACGGCATTTCCAGACCCGGTTACGTCAAACAGGGACCTTTATTGACGACTCCAACATTGTCCGTGCCCTTCAAGAGGGATTACGTCGGGCGGTGGATCGCGTGTTATCCACCAGCCCCAACCTGCACGATCAAGACCGACTTTACTTTACCCTCAGTTCCAATCGTCTGACCAGTCAATTTCAAGGATGGGGATTACGGGCGGGAGAATGGCGAGAAGGAGGCGCTCGATTGGATGCCCTTTTTGATCGTTTGGCGCAAGCTCTCAACAGCAATGAACAAGTTGAAATGGACGATTCGTTTCAACTGTCCATCACCCAAGTCCATCATGCCCCTCGGGGAACTGGCAAACCACGCCGGACCAAACCGGGTCATGCCACACTTCAAACATTAACAAGAACTTCCAAATCGGTCATTCGTATCCGGAATAACGATGACCTCTGTTGTGCCAGAGCGTTGGTCGTTGCCAAAGCCCGGTTGGACCACCACCCTAAATGGGAAAGTCTTCGAAAAGGGGGCAAACTCCAAAAAGAACTCGCGGTGTTACTCCATCACGAAGCCCGCGTTCCCTTCCGTCCTTGCGGCTACGAAGCCTTGACAAAATTCAGTACCGCTCCTTCCCTCATCATCTACCAGATCCTGTTGGTGGATGCAGACCGTTCCTTCCACATCACGACGTTTGGACCTGTCCAAGACAAACAATTGATCCTGCTCCACGAGAAAGGCCATTACGATGTCATCACCCGTTTGCCTGGGTTTTTCGGGTCCAGTTACGTGTGTGCCCACTGTTGGAAACCTTATGACCATGCAGGACGTCATCGATGTGCCAAACAAAAAGTCCAATGCCGTGCCTGTTGTCAAAAGGAGTGCCCCGATTTCCTTCATGCTTACCCCCGGGGTCTCAAAACCACTCGACGTTGCCAACACTGTCATCGTGACTTTTTTGGAGACACATGTTACGAAGCCCATAGCGTCAAAGACCATGCGGGCAAAAGCTCCAGATGACGAAGGAGGAGAAACGTGGTCACAGGCAACCGTCAGAACCAGCAGCACAAGACGGAGGCAAATCCACAACAAGATGGGTTCTGCCTGCATTGTGAGAAGTGGTAGGATGCTCTTCACGATCGGTATCCGTAAGGGTAGGTTTGAAAGGTACTGGGATCAATGACTCTCTTGTCGTACACCAGTTGGTAACGTTTGTAGTCCGGATAGGTATAGAGATCGTACGTTTTGGCGTCACGCACAATCTGGTAGGTTTTGACGACTTGCGTTTGACGCGGTTCCTTTTGAGGCTTTTGGATTTCATCCAACACGTTTTGACGCATGACATCATAATTCAATTGGGTTTTGCCCTCGCTGTTCAGACGGAACCCTCTGACTTTGCATTCGACGTGGCCTTTCTTGGTGGTGTACCCATAATTCTTGGGACCACCCGACACGAATTCTTCAATGTAATCGTCGTGGTCCAATTCACTGGTAAACTCGCCGAGGTAATCGCCCAAGACCGGGTTGGGTTGACCCTCCTCTTCTAGGTAAATGACCAAGTCGGTGTCATAGTACAGGACGCGTTCCCCTAACAGTTGAAGGGCTTCATAGAGACAGAGACAGGCCCAACACGTGGTGAAACAGGCGACAAAAATGTTCAGGTTGGGTGACACGGGGATGTCTTCGTCTTGATATTGATAGTGGACTTCCACCATGTGGTCATTGATGACGGACACATGACGGACCTCCAAGGTACAAGTATCCAGGAAACGGTGAAAGGTTTGGGGGTCCTCCCTGAAATGCAGTTGATCCCTATATACTTCATTTTAGCCAAGGTCTCTTCAGAGAGCCAAGGCTTAGACAACTGTCAAATAATTTTATAATAAACATCTGCTGTGCAGACAGGTGTGGGAGTGAAAACAGAATTTAAGCAAAAATCCACTTCCCGCTGTCGTGACATGTTGCTAGTCAATCACAATTAATTGGCTATACCATGGAATAAATGGCCACAGTGACCGTTTTCAAAAATCTTACAAAGGGAATGACTTCTTTGTGTATCAAAAGAACTACTGTCTGTGTGTCGGGGAGAAGATGGGGACCTCAGGGCATCTGGCGATATCCCAGCGTGAGACAATGCTTGTGTGAGCCCTGCTGAGCTGCTGTAAATAATGCGTACAAGGGACATAACAAGGGACATATGGATCCTCGTCACTGTGTCTGAGTGGTACGTATGTTTTGGTAATCGCGCAGTTAATGATTATTACTGACGAAGATGATAATGATTATTATTGATGAAGATCAATGTTGATTTCCACTGTTCAAAGGAAAATTGTTTGAGAAGGAGTCAATATGGAGACCCACTGTTGATTTGCAAATTTACTTGTTGATTGTCAATTTCTGTTTGTTGATTTATTATCTGTTAGTTTTGGAAGAGTTTGTTGTGTTGCGCTCCCCTCCTGTGGTATAAGAAACATCGAAAGCTATTTTTAAAGAAGCTCAAGGACACCAGGTATTTGAAAAGCTAATTAACTTGGTTACGATTCAATGACAGTGCTTCTACAATATTGGAAACCATACCCACTGCAAAACCAAACAAACTGAACTGTATTTTAGTGCAAAATGTGGTGTTGCCTTCACGGTACCGAGTTGTTCGAAAAAGTATGGTACAAATAAAGCAAAATAGATGTACAAGATACTTTTTAGTACGTTATTTTGATAGTCAATTTTGCAGGCGGTTATGTCCGTAACGTTTTGTGTAATGTCTGTAACACTTCAATTTCACACATTTTACAAAGCAGAATAAACTTCGTGAAAATTAACTTCCTTATTTAGAGACTTTGACTAACTGCCAATCATCAT
>OZ034968.1:128185-183185 GCA_964030785.1 Siderastrea siderea | reverse complement strand
AAAATACCTGTCTCCTGAAAACATATCACAAATCACGTGAAATTATCTTTAAAAGTCAGAACTCAAATTGGTGGTTGTTTTAGTTGTAATGTCGGTAACAGACCTTTCAATCAATTGCAGGTAACCAAGAACGAAAACTTAAAATATGTTTCTACCAAATAAGAGAAAAGTCTCTAAAGTACATTGTGTTTAACAGGGAATAGCAAAACTGTGCACGTCCTGTGCACAGCAGACGTCCTACGTTGAAAAAGGTTGTCTGAACATAATGTCCATAATGGTGGAATGGCCCTTTTGCTTGCATCAGAAACCACTGAAAACCAGGCCAAGCTGGGAATAAACTGTGGGAATTCGTACTTAAATCAAAATGAATTGAAAATCCAGCGCACTCTCTACAAGAACGACGACATTATTGCAGTATTAAAACAACAAAACAATCGACACTTTTGGCCCGTTCTCCTTAGGTTGATGGAAACAGTAAGCTGTTTACGTGAACACAAGGGCTTTGATGTTCTTAATAAATCCTAAAAGAAACTCAACGAAGCAATCTCACGACTGAGGTGCTTCCACTGATGTACAGTCAGAATAAATCATGCGACTTGAGATCGACATCCTCGCCACAGTGCGAAAGAAGGGAAGACATAGCAAATGTTTGTCATTGTCTGGTTTGGTAAGACCCAAAACAGCTCTGTTTTTTTATCTTTCCTTTTCTTTCTCACTGTAGGTCATAAGACTTTTGAAAAGATCCGTGATCATGAGGAACTTTGGCCACGAAAAAAATTCGCAGCATGCATTCATTAAAAGCGTTATTTTACGCCAATCATTTCTGTCAGCAATGAAGAGAATTATATCAACACGTGCGATCGGTATGTGTCCTTGCGGTTACTTAACAGCATGCCTACATTAAGATTATGAGAAAGGCGATCACGCCGTGAAGTAAAAATTATTACAGGAAAGAACGAGCGCAGTCAGCGCAAGTGCGTGGATTTTCAGGTAAGTTTGTCTGTTTTTCGGGTAACCTCCTTTTGGCTCTGTCATATTCCAGCAACACAAAGGGTTTAGGTCGCACGACTTGTCACCATACGCCAGGAAACGAAATCTAGAACAGGCCCAGAGAAGTATTCAGACTTGTCACGCCGTTTGTAATGATGGGGTGCGACATCTGTTCGTCGTTTCAGTTTTATGGTTTATTTTCTTTGCTAGACCGCCACTATAGTCCTTTGTGACAATTAAAACCGGCTGATGTATGCAATTGCGATTTTAGTAGATTTTCCTGGTCAGGCTGTAAAAAGAGAATTTTAATTTTGGGTGAGAATTATCTGACAGGAATTTATTTCAACATTACGTAACCCTGCAAATTCTCCTCGATGCTTCTTAGAAAACTGAAAGTTCATAGTTGTTTTTACTAAGCTGCATTGCTGATTTGCATGTAGGACGAGCAAGAACCCGACATCAATCAAATTTTTAGGCTACTGACTTTTATGTGGAGAAACGTATGTTAGAGGACCCACGGGACGTGGTGGCGCTTTCACGACTCGATTATAATTTATTCGAGCTACACTAGTATCATGTATTAAACCTTTCCCAGCCGCGAGTCATTGCGTTTCCTTTTGATATTTTACTTACTTTATTCAAAGTATAGAAGGTTTCCAACGTAAATACCTACTTGTAGCGACTGCTTGGGTAATACCAGGCTTTCTTCAAAACTTTATATTGAATTTGTGTTTTGCGTGTAACACAATGGTGGCGGGAAATGTAAGGTTTTGAGAATCGCGCGCGTCTTAACGACGACCGCTCCACGAAGCTATGGAATCGAGACAAAAAGAGACGAGAGACCTTTGGTAAGTGGCAATAAGAATTACAATTTTAAATACGTGTATACCTTAAGGCGAAATATTAGCATCGCGCTCTAGCTTTATTCTGATTTTCTCACATAATATGCTGTACCTGGAAACTTGATCGCTATCGTTACGCTTTGTTTTCCTCGGGTATGATATACCTGGAAGCATTACTTTTAACATCGCGCTTTAGTTTATTCTGTCTTCCTTGGGTAGCATATACCTGGAAGCGGAATGTCTAACATCGCCTTAAGGCTTATTCTGTCTTCCTTGGGTAGCGTATACCTGGAAGCAGAATTTCTAACATCGCGCTTTAGCTTATTCTGTCTTCCTTGGGTAGCATATACCTGGAAGCGGAATGCCTAACATCACTTTATAGCTTATTCTGTCTTCCTTGGGTAGCGTATACCTGGAAGCGGAATTTCTAACATCGCGCTTTAGCTTATTCTGTCTTCCTTGGGTAGTATATACCTGGAAGCGGAATTTCTAACGTCGCTTTATAGCTTATTCTGTCTTCCTTGGGTAGCATACACCTGGAAGCAGAATTTCTAACATCGCGCTTTAGTTTATTCTGTCTTCCTTGGGTAGCATATACCTGGAAGCGGAATGTCTAACATTGCTTTAGAGCTTATTCTGTATTCCTTGGGTAGCATGCATATACCCGGAAGATTCTGTTATTTGTGCAATAAAAAGAAGCAAAACAAAACAAAAGATTAACCGATTGCCAGGTTTTTATTTACAATTAATGTACATTGAATGTTTAGTTGTATTACGACTCTAAAATCATCATATTTTTTGAAAACCTTTTTCCCGGTCTTACAGGTAGCGGGGCGGAGAATTTATTCAATTCAATATTACCGGTTACACAATTGTATTCTTGGGTTTACCAACATTAGTGTTGTATCTTCATTAATCCGGAAATTGCGGTTACTTTCATTTCAGTTTAGGAGAGCTTGAATTACTTTTTTGTGGGCGTTTGCCTGATTTCCTAGTGTGTTCAGCTAAACCTCAAGAGACGGAGAGGTGTCAAACCATGGCTTTGAATTACTTATGCAAATTAGCTGGCTGCACATTGAATGTGCAGCCAGCTAATTTGCATAACATTTTTTCGCACTTCAAAGCTTGTCATGCTGCTGAACAGTGTCAATATTGAACTGTAACAAACACAATGCATTCGCGGGAATGCAATCAAGTCATGCGCCCAAAAAGAGAGGCTTTCAAAATTTCAGACAGGCTTTAAGTGTCATGTACACTTAAAGCGGTCACTTGTCAAACCCCCGGAAATAGCTTCCCTTAATTTCCGCAACCTCTATTAAGCAGTCACCTCTAGGTCCCACAGAGCTGTTTCTATTATTTCCACCTGTACTAAACGGTCTTTTTGTACAAGAAAATACACTGCACGAAAAGACGGAACTACATGGCCTGTTATGGCAATTTCTCACACTCATTTTCTTCAAAGCGAAAATCGATTTTTGATTTCATTCATTCAATTTGCGCTTCGACCGCCATGTGTGGCAGTTTTGGCATGATTTCAGTAGTTGTGCATTTCATTTTGGCTTATCATTTTTATAGGGTACAAATGCATTTTTCCATCACGTGGATGATACAACAGGAAGTTTTTCTCAGAAACAGATTCAGAGATGGGTCCATGTTCAGATTCATAATCGGCGAGAATGGAGGGAAATGAGATACCTTTAGATTTTTTAGTTTCAGAGTCAGTTTCAGAGTCAGTTTCAGTTTCAGAGTCAGAGTCAGAGTCAGAGTCAGATTCCATGTCAGTGTATTCTTCATCACTAGTTTCGTAACGAGGAGTTTGTCTGAAAATAAATGATCTGTCTATATCAATTTTACCATCAGGATCTCTGAATTCGAATTTCTTATATACTATCGCAGGTTTTTTTAAATTGTCGAAATAAGCTTTGAAATCTTCAGTTGTTTCTGTACGTCCATCATCATGCCTTAAAGTTGTTGTTATTTTCACTTCACGATTTATGATTTTCCACGACATTTATATATATGAATTAGATAATATTTAAGATAAAAACACACGTGTAAAAGAAATATTATCTCATATAATAGTATAGAATGAATTGTAATAAAGATATACATGATGAATTGAAAAAATCAGGAGATATTGTTTGTCCTTTTTGTGACCAAAAATTGGAAGATTCTAATGAAAAACCGAAATATGATGAATGCTGTAATGATCAGTATATTATTAACGACGATGGGATGTTGGCATGTCTAAGTTGTGGTATTGTTCAAGGATATAATTATGTGAAAGAATATGTTGATTTTTATAAAAATAAACATAGATTTATAAGAAAATCTGTTTACCATCGAGAGTACCACATCAACAACATATTACTCGATATTGAAGAAAAATATAACATTAAAATATCAAACTGTCAGAAACATAAGATTGATGCTATATATGTCGAGATTAGTAAGATCATCAATATAATTAACGGTTCAAGGAAAAGAATGATTAGCGTTAATTTTATTATGAGAAAGATATTCAAGATGATGGGGATACCTCATAAACAAATTCCAGTTAGTAAATCGAAAAAAACTTTAGCTTTTTACAATAAATATTGGGCTAGTATTATATCTCTAATCGGTGATAAAATAAAATCTATTATTGGATGAATACCTTATTATATTTCTTTTCGAATTTATCAGCATTCGATGGACATATATCAATGATTATATCATCAAGAACCTTGACATAATCGAGAAATTCCTTGTCATTATACTCCAATCCTCTCATAAAAGACCGCAAATCTGTTAAAATCTTTTCGTACGAAGTGTATGCAAATTTACACATCTCGATCTTTCTTTTGTAATTTTTGGCCTCCGAATATGTTTTAAGCAAGACCCCAGAACCAGATATTATTCCGAGATAAATAGGGTTTAGTGTTACAGCACCAACTACTGTTCCTGTTACTACCAATAAAGCAGATCCAATATTACATGTAAGCTCTGCTTTTTTGAAATATTTGAAAGTCATTTTAAAAACCCAATATTTTTTATGATAGAATTTATACAATGCTTTCAACTCAGAAATTTGATCGTTCGTTAATTTATCTGAAACATGATTCCAATTGAATATGCTTTTACGTCCATCCATATATATATATATTATTATATTATTCATTACTCTCAGGCTTCGATGGAACATTTTCACTATCAACTGAGATCGGTTGAGGGATACGTAACCATTCGATAATACAACTCATATTCCAGTTATGGGGAATTGTAGCGAAATATGTGTAATAACCGGTCATATCGCTGTTGTAAAAAAATTCAATGCTATTGTTGAAATCCTTCTCTAATAAAGCACTTTTCGCATTATGATAACGATCCCACCTCTTTATCCATACATTAAACACAATCACATTTTTCAAATCGACAACACCATCACCAACGTCCGTATTGTCAAACAATTTCAACCATTTATTTATTGTTTTTGGAATAGTTAGGTATTTTCTCTGTATACGATTTTTTATCTGCTGGTTTCTGAAATTTAGCATTTGTGTTAATATTTTAGCTTCATGTAATTGTAATTCAGTTGTTATCTGAGATCTTAAGTTATTGACAGCTGTTTGTATACTTGTCTGTATTGTTGTATTGACATGATCTAATTGACCCTTTGACACTGCATGATTTACATTGACTCCGTCTTTGATTACGATATTTCTGTTCTCAGTATTCACATGACCATTATCATCAATGTGTAACTGTTCACGATGAATGTAATCCAGATCATTGACCTCATCAGATACCGTGAATTCTATTTTATTTCCATCTTCATCAATGACATGATTTCCATTTTCATCTTCAACGTAAGGCATATATTATTGGTTAGATTAAGTATTATTGGATTATATGTAGATACATCTATAAGCTATAATGAAAGATACGCTATGCGTACTCTGATTTTCGATTTTGGAAATTGAACCAATGAAATTTCTATTGATATTTACTGTTGTGACATCTGTAAACGAATAGACAAATTGATAATTTAGTTTTTGTACTCTACCTTGGATGTTTCGAAAGTTAATGACGATTCTATCACTCACTCCTCTGAATAATGATCTAGAATACAAAGTGATTTTATGTATGAACACCGAATCAAACAAGACATTGATATTATTGCTTGTATAAACATTACTTCGATTTACCGATCCGTATAATCTGATATAATAGATTTTGACTGATCCTTTGGTTAAAACATCTCCATTGCTTATTGGTTGTGGTATATTCTTGAATTTATTATTGTTCATATCTAGATCCGTTTCCATTACCATCTTGCCATTTTCAATAACAAAAGCGGTGTCATAAACATTGGGATCAACATTTGAAATTGTTTCTTTAACACCATAGACAATTAAATGCCCAATTGTTAAAAACGATTGCTTACTGACTGTACCGTGCAGATCGAGATATATAAATTGTGGGGGTGAGCTACCCCATCTGTGAAAATGGATAACTGTTTTGGTGTACTTCTCGAATGTTTTGGTTGTTTCATCAGAAATTGAAATCGTTGTTCCTTGAGCTGTTACACTTATCTCATTCATTTCCGGGGGAAACCATTCAACAACCAAAGTATAGTAACCGACTGGAAGTTTATAAAGGTTAAAACCAAGACGTGAGCGGTACTGGAAGGGTGAGCTTTTTTCAAACAAGAGTTTAAGTTGGTAAGCTTTTTTATTAATTTGATGTGGAGAATTGGGAAAATCGACAATACCCAAAACCTCGATATTGTTTTCACTCGAAGATTCATCAGTGTCTTCCATCAAGTATCTGAAGGCGTCTCGTTTTTGTCCTGAGTTATTGATCTGAGATTCACGAATTTTTTGAGTGACAAGATTTCTCAAATCTTTTATTTCCTCTTGCACAAAATCAACATTAACTGCGGATTTCGAATCTCTGTAATCGGTTTGTAAGTTAATAATTTTATTGTTATTTAAATTCAAGTTTCCAGTCATACTTTTTGAGCCATCATTTTTAAGATATTCTTTTTGTGTTTCACTAAGTCTTTTGTTAACAAACTCGACATTTGTGGCGTCTTTTTGGTTTGACGGAAATTTTAGATTTACAATCGAATTGTTTTTCATATCAATATCAACTTCTTTATCCAGTTTTTTCACAAGCTGATTATCGACATACTTTTTGTTTGTGGCTTGATCTGCCTGTACTGGGTCTTTTAAGTTGTAGATTGTATTATTGTTCATGTCTAAAGTTTGTTCCATTTGTCCACCCTCTTTTTTTGAAAGAAAGATATTTCTCATATCTTGATAGCTTATTGCCTTCGTCAAATCGCCGCGGACAGGATATGGGTTGCTTTTTAATCGCAAAATCTCGAACTTATTTTGCATGTCAATATCCGCAGAACCGCTGGCACTACCCTGAGGTCCACGATCACCTTTGTCGCCTTTGTCGCCTTTGTTGCCTTTTAGGCCCCGGGGTCCTTGTGGGCCTTGAGGTCCTTGTGGGCCCTGGGGTCCTTGGGATCCTTGTCCTTGGGATCCTTGTCCTGGGGGTCCTTGTATTCCTTGTGGTCCTTGGGGTCCTCGTGGCCCAATATCACCTTTATCACCTTTAGGACCAGCAGGACCAGCAGGACCAGGAGCACCCCGAGGACCTTCACCTGATGAAACTGTGTCTGATGGTGTTAAACTATGTTCATTAAAAATTCCCATATATAATATGATTAGATTATAATAAGTTATTGTATTTTTCCATAAAAGTTTCTCTTTATCAACTTCTTTGGTTTGTCTACATACAGGAATGAATACGGTTTTTTAGTTGCTTTGATATATTGTTCCTTATCAACACTCAATTCTCTTGATATTAAATTACGTTCATTACTACTTGGGAATTCATAAACACAGAAATGAGAACAGTTCAACCTTATGTCTTTTGGTGTCCCGTAGAAAGATTGACTCAGATAAATGACTGAACAATTTTTATGTCGACCTCTTATGAAATAATCAATCAAAGGTTTCTGATTCTTTTCACATACGAAATCATCAAAAATAACTATCTTCTGTGCTTCATTTTCCATATCTTCAACTTGCACTATATCATTATTACTACAAATAAGTACATCATAGCCAACTGATTGACTGATTTCATTAAATTTCTTTATCATATCCTGATATTTTTGCTGTTCCAAGTTTTTAGCGTACAAGTGAATCTGATCATAAAAGACTAATGGCTTCATCAACATATGATAAAGCAAATTTGTTTTCCCCGAACCACTACCTCCACATATCAACATTCGGAATGTGTCATCAGGCATATATTGATACAATTGTTTGTAACTGTTCGTTTTATCACTGTTGCTGTCATAATTTGGTATTTCCATATATAATATATTAGATAACTTGAGATAAGTTAAGATAAGTTAAGATAAGTTGAGATAAGTTGAGATAAGTTTTATCTAAGCAATATATATTATGGACATAGAAAGAATTAAGAGAATATCAGAGGCCAGAATCAAAGCTGGTAAACAAGTTAGTACTGTTCGAAACACGCTGAAAGAATTCAAACAAGGATTACAGGATGTTCAGGAGGAATTATCTGAGGTGTATAAGCCAATTGTTAAAGCACAAGAAGAGGTTAAAGAAGCTATTGACGAGAAACAGGACAAATTGCTTGAACAGTTGCAGAAAAACCAAAAAGCATTAACATCAGGGCTTGAAGATCTTGGTATGTTTCAGAAACTTCCAATTGGTTATGAACCAGAAATGTTGAAACCTGGATTTAAGTCTGATCTTGATAAGGATTTTGATGCAGATGAAATACAAAAATTAACCAAGTATGGATTATATGCCCCAAGTGACGTGTTAAAGGCTTCAATTGATGGAACCTTGGACATTGATGAATACGACAAAAATCTTGGTAAAAAAATAAGCGATCTAGGTCGAAAAAAAGGTTCTTTATCAACAACAAAGAAGAGTAGAAAAAAAATGAAGACGAAATTGATAAATTAAATGAAGATACAAATTTATTAAAAAAAATACAGAAAACGTATAAAAATAATACCTGAAGGTAAAAAAACCATTGGTACAGGCTATACACAACCAAAACGTAATGCTTACAAAATATCATCTGGCGGAAAATATGGTAATCTGATCATCGATGTTCCAAAATTGATGGGACAATTGCATTTAATAGCGAAGAAGGATGATGTAAAAGTACTTGATAAAAAGGTTGATTTTGACACTCTTGATCTGCTGACAAAGAGATTCAACAGCAAAAAGAAGTATAGTGACCTTTTGAAGATGGTTTTCAATCAATTGAATAAACTAAGTGAGATACCTATCCACAGAACTTCTAAAAAATTCTCTAAACTAGGATCTGGAGTAGTCTACTATAACGATGTTAATGATTTCATCGATCGGATGGAGCTTCTAGGAGGAAGTATTTTAGCAGGTAATAATGCTGTAAAGAGTGAATTTTCAGAGATTACGCATAGATTATATCAACTTGGTAATATTGATAACAATCAGCTTAACGATCTATTGAAAAGTTATGTCATCCAATTGTAATTCAATTGTTTATCTAATCTAAATATATATATGCAAGAACGAGCAATCAATATCAATTCAAGAAATCGACAGAAGATTGGAAGATCTCGTCCAGAGGATTTTACAATCAAATTTGACCCTATCATGCATCTGGATACTGAGATGCATCATGAATTAGCAGTAGATCGAGTATCAATGACGTACTCATGGCATAACATTAATAGTGAATACAGAAACAAATCCATAAAATATTCGAAGGATAATGGTTCTACTTGGAAAAGTATAAATTTCATTGACGGAATGTATTCATACGACGACATTAATGAATATATCGAAGGGGTTATAACAGGAAACGGAGATAAGCCAAGTGATGATAAAGTTGGGGTGAAGATTTATTTTGTGCTTTCATCATATCGAGTTGTAGTTGAACTTGGTGATTCGTGGCAATTGGATATAAGGAATTCAACATTCGGTGATTTAATTGGTTTCGAACAAAAAATTATAACACAGACTGAATATAGCTCCAAGTTACCGAATATCACCAATTCTGTCGACACTATACACATAAATTGTGACGTTGTGACTGATAGTATAACAGATGGTAAATTCAGTAACACTTTAGTAATAATACCTACCGATAATCTCACGCGTAGTTATCCGTTCACTTTCGAACCTAAAAGGGCTCTATTCAGTCCAGTTTCGAAAACGATGATTTCAGAATTGCGTGTCACATTGACAGATTCAATAGGAAGACCAATAGATTTGAATGGTATCGATTGGCACATGAGTTTGATCCTACGATCCAGTTTTATCTAATATATTGATATATGACACGTCAAAGTGAACTTAAGAGGAGATTCGATCCAGAAATTGGTAGATATGTAAAAAAAAATATTCATACTGGAGAAATACATGGTGAAGGATTGACAGATATTTTAAAATCAGTTGGAAGCAAGCTATTTGGTAAAACAGCTAAGGAAATAGCTAAAAAAGCAGCTACTACAGCAGCAACTAAAGCAGCAACTAAAACAGGAGAACACCTTGGTAATAAAGCTGGTGATAAAATAGTTCAATTACTGAGCAAAAAACAACCAAAACAACAACCAAAACAACAAACTATTCAACCAGTTGATCAACCATTAACTGATTTTGAAATTGCTCAGAGAGTTAATCGACTTATTTCAGGAGGTAAAATCAGAAATAGGTAAAATTATATAATCTAAATATATATGGAGTCTTATAGAAGCCCAAAATATGTTGAGAGATACGAAGATGTAATTTTCGAACTAGAAACACCACTGAATACAGTAGTTGCTAATAATCGTTCTCAAAAAAAGGACGGTTATCGTTTTGTTGTCGATAATTCAGGAGAAGTAACTCCGTTTGACTGGTACAATGCACGTCTCGGGATCAGTTTCAAGGTCAACAAATTAGCAGATGGTGCTAATATTGCTGGAAATGATCATAATGGTATTGTCAATTCAATACATAGTTTCATAAGGAATTTTGATATCAAACTGAACGGAAAAAAGGTATACGATTGTAACGACGCAAATCACTGTGTCAATATCAAATCCCTACTAGAATATTCTCCAGGTTATGCACAATCGACTGCGACTAACGAGTTCTTTCATTTAGATACCCATAGGGCAGCCGAAGAACGTCCAGCTCAGGCTGCATACAACAAAGGATTTGCTGAAAGGAAACTGCTTCTGGGTGCGTCTAGTGTAGTCACAAGAGAATTGCCTCTTAATAGATATTCGTTTTTTGAAGCTCTTGAAATGAATCTACTGCCATCAGGTCGAATGGAAATGAACATTGAATTTGAATCAGATGCTAATTTGATCTGGCAGGCAGCTGATAATTGTAGAGTTGTGTTGACAAAGCTGCAACTGCTCGTACCACGAATCACATTTAACAGTGAAGGACAAAGCCTGTATATGAGCAAATTTCTGAAACCGTATAAATGGACATACCTCCGTGAAAACATTGAGAGAAGTAATTCATCAACACAACGAGCAGGTCATTTCAAGATATCCAGTGGGATTTTAAAGCCAAGGCATGTTTTTGTTTTCATAATCAATGATGCCGATATTGATAGTCAGACGAGCAATCCATTTCTATATAATACCTTTAGTGTCTCAACCGACCCGAGGACTCTTCAGAATTGTCATCTTGAAGTCGCTAACGGTCATGAGTATCCTGAGATACATTATACACCATCAACAGACCTAAGTCGGGTATACAGAGATGTTCTGAAATACGTTCACAAGAACAATGAATTCAGTGAGGGATCACTTCTTAATATATCTAATTTCCAGACATTGTTTCCAATTCTGTATTTCGATCTGACTAAACAGAAGGCAGACATCAGAGACGGTACAACAAAACTAACTTTCAGATATGAGCTTTCAGGAACAACAGCTGCAGCTTACAGTGTATATGCACTAACTTTGTTTGAACAGGAAGCTGAACTGGTTCAACAGAACGGTAAGTTGCTTTTCCGATAATGGAATAATTTATCAGTCCAACAAATTCAATCCAAAAATAACCATTTAATCTAACATATATCATATACAAGATATGTCATATGTCAAATATGGAGTTAAATTATCTGCAGGACAGAGAGTGAAATTAGCAAAAGCTTTGTCAAATAGATCAGCTATAACGATACGATTGACAAAAAGTGATTTGACTGGTAATGATGAACTGATGCTTACAAGAACACAGTTGAAACGTATACAAAAAGCGATGAAAAACAAAACAGGTGTTGATTTGAAAATCAGTAAAACCCAGATCAGACATCTCGTACAGGAGGGAGGTTCTCTTTGGGGTTCATTGATGACACTTGGTGCTAAGGCACTTCCTTATGCAACTATGGCTGCTTCGAAAGCTTTGCCGGCTCTAGCTACCGGTGCTCTATCTGGTTTGGCAAGTCTTGGTGTTGACAAGATATTTGGAAAGGGTCAAACAGGAGGTTTTTTGATTCCACAAAACGAAATCGATCAACTTATCAAGCACAAGGATTTATTAACGAAAAAACAGAAAGAACAAATTGTATCGGCTCTTCACACTGGAGGTCGACTCGTCATCACGCCAACAAAAACACAGACTGGAGGGTTTCTTGGAACATTGCTCGCAAGCATTGGTGTCCCACTGTTGTTGAATGCTCTGACAGGAAGCGGTTTGCAGGTTGATAAAAAAAAGTCAAGACGATCAGTCAATGTTCATGTACCAAAAATACAAAAATCCCAAGCAGCAACAACAGAACAAACCTCCAAAGCATTATCAAATCAAGATGGAGGATTGGTTCTTCCAATGAATTACATGAGCCTTCCAATGGATTACAGGAGCCCTCCGTTTTTTGGAACATGGAATAATCCTGTTGGTATGGGAGTCAAACCAAAAAAAAAGGTACCAAAAAAAAGAACAACAAAAAAAAAGGGCAAGGGTCTGCTTCTAGGGAAAAACAGTCCATTCAATGGAATCCCTTTGCTAGGAGCAATTCTGTAAAATTTGTAAACAAACCATTGAGTAATTTCGATTTATTGAATTGGATTAAAAAACTGGGAATAAAACATTTCAGAGGTATTTATAGTAGAGATGCATTACCACCAAAAATATTGAAAGATGAAGTAGGGATAATCAATTTGGATTCACAAATAGGACCTGGAACACATTGGGTAGCATACAGAAATATTGACGATTTCGCATCTGAATACTTTGACTCTTTTGGGTTAATAATGCCATCAGATGTTCAAAAATATCTTTCAACAAGCGGAAAAACGGTATTATTTTCAGGAGATGAGATCCAAGAGAGAGATTCCGTTTTATGCGGTTATTGGTGTTTATACTATCTTCTAGAGAGACAAAAAGATGTTCCGATGCTTAATGTAATACATAACGCAGAATTTGATATGAAAGATAAATCTGTTAATCATCGTTTTATAATTGATTACTTCAAAAAAACAGCATGGAGGTGAAAATCCATTAAGCAAACCGCTTGAAGCATCAAAATGGGCTGAAAAAATAGTCAGGAAAGTAATTCCATCAACAGACCACGTATTTGACAGATATTGGAGTGGTGATATTTTGAAAGGTGCTTTCAATAATAAAACTGGTATAACAAGCAGGAAATTCTGGACTAAACCAAAGAAGGGTACTGTCATGCATTTGGTGAAAAATCCAAAAACTGGTAAATATGTAAATGTATATATCGAACCTTAACTTAATCTAATCATATTATATATGATATCTTTTTGTGTGAAACAGAAGAAACAGACAGAATGTGTACCAGGTAGTGAAAGATATGTAAAAGCCAAAAACGGGCGAACAATGATGAAATGCACTTGTGCTGAATGCGGAATCACTAAGACGAAATTCGTCAAACAGGCGGGAAACGGGCTGGCCCGTCGAAAGGGGCGGGCGTACTAGATATCCACAAAATGATTGGGAAAATACCGAAACCAAAAGCTGGATGGACTCCTAGAAAGTATAAATACATGGGACCATACAACCCCCTCGATGAACAGTTAGAGTATGATAGGGACACTGGAGAGGTCACCAAGTGGCACGTACAACCTTACAATAAAGTGGATGAAATAGCAGCTCGTCATGATATTTGTTATGACATGGGGATAAACAAAGGTGAATGTGACAAACAAATGGTCAAGTCATTGGATAAAATACCTTATGGACAGATGTCAAAATGGGGACAAACAGCTCGGTTCTTGATTAATACAAAACAAAAACTAGGTCTCGGTCTCGGTCTCGGTGTAAAACAAAAGAAGACAAAAAACGGGAAAGGCCGTCGAGTGAAAACTGGCAAAAAGAATTAGCTGATGAATTACACAAACCCATAAAACGAAATTTTACTCGACGGCGTGTTATTGTAAATCATATTGACGAAATATGGTGCTCTGATCTTGTTGAGATGCAACAGTTTAGTCGATGGAACGCTGGCTACAGATATCTTCTTATGGTTTTAGATGTATTCTCTAAATACGGTTGGATCGTTCCATTAAAAGATAAAAAGGGTGAAACTGTTGCTGAAGCATTGAAAACCATTTTAAAAGAAGGCAGAAAACCGGAATATTTATGGACAGACAAAGGCAAAGAGTATTACAACAAACATGTTAAGGAACTACTTGATAAGAATAAAATAACCTTGTACTCAACTGAGAATGAGGAAAAGTCGTCAGTTTGTGAAAGATGGAACAGAACAATTAAAACCAAGATGTGGAAGCAGTTTACTGTTCAAGGTAATACACAGTATTTAGATATGATACCCAAATTAGTGAAACAGTATAACAACACTAAACATAGCTCTATCAAAATGACGCCGACAGAAGCCAGTAAAAAGAAGAATGAAGGGACTGTTTACTTTAATCTGTATGGTAATTCAAAGCCATTATCAGCTAAACCAAAATTTAAGGTTGGTGATAAGGTTCGAATATCTAAGTATAAACGAAATGTGTTTGATAAGGGCTATACACCAAACTGGACTGAAGAAGTGTTCACAGTTGATGAAATCCAATATACGAATCCAATAACTTACAAACTAAAGGATCTCAGAGGTGAAGACATTCAAGGGAGTTTTTATGAACCTGAATTATTAAAAGCAAAACAAGAGGTATTCAGAATTGATAAAGTCATTCGGAGAGATTACAAGAAGAAACAAGCTTTAGTTAAGTGGAAGGGATATAGTGATGACTTTAATAGTTGGATACCATTCAAGGACTTGAAAGATATATAAAATGTTTTAAAGATAAATATCTAATATATATTATATCAATCGATACAGTATATGCTGTTTATTTGCTATTGTGTAGCCAAAAATATAATTGTTTCTGGCTATTTGCATTTTTTGTTATGATATTGTCTGTTGCTATTTTTCATCACCTTATTACATTTTGGACATATATATTTCTTATCACACCAGTTTTTCATTGCTTCTTTTTGATGTTTCTTTTTGTCTTCATCAGACACTCTCTGCGGACGTTTATTAGCTGATTTAATGTAGTTTTCTGGCATATTATCTTTTTTGACATACTCAAATGTGTATTTTTGTTTGTCCTTTTTCGATATACCTGATTTACGATATTCAACACCATCACAAACTCTTTGTATAGTAGCATGATTTATATCAAGATATTGTGAGCAGCAATATATACTATTGAAATATAAAATTTCTTTTGTAGATTGGTTGATAGCTTTTACACATCTTGGATTCTTTCGGGTATGTTTATTATATGAATAATCTCGATCTTTTGCTGATTTTTCACAATTTTGCTGTTGTGTAACAAGTTGTAAATTACATAATCTATTATCATCCTTTATATTATTGATATGGTCGATAACTTTATTGTCTGTTGTTGAACCATTAAAACATTCCCAAATAAACCGATGTGTCAAATGTGTTTTATACCCTTTTTCACCATGTTTTCTTACACCACATAATAAATAACCTCTATTATTCTTTGTTGTTTTCATAGGAACTTGTTTGATTATATTTATAATATAACCATTCTCATCAGCAGCATATAAGTTATAAACCGGATGAATATGATAAACGCGTTTTTTTTATTTCAATCTTACTCATTATAATATAGTTTTATATATTTTTTCTTTAAATAAATTTTTTTTGTGCGATCATATAAAAATATAAAAATAATAATATCATATAATAGTATAATATAATGAACAAGAGAGATCTTAAGAAACTCAGTAAATCAGAACTTATCAAATTGCTATTAAAGCAAGAGAAAAAGAAGCCTAAAATTATTGTGGTAGATGATAAGCCAAAGAAAAAACAGACAAAGGTTTATAATCATGATAATTTGTTTGATGATGACCTATTTCCGGATTTCACCGTCACAAGTGATCCATTTGAAAGAACGATGAAGAAAGTCAACAAACAAGATAAAAACATTAATGAACAAACAGCATTAATCAATGATAAATACAGCAAACTAGTTACAAAAGAGAAAAAAGTACACAATTATCCAATGATAAAAGCAACATTAGATCAATACCGTAAGGATGAAATGAAATTAAGCAATGATAAAAACAAGAGGTTGAAATCGTTTATCGGCCTCTTCGCAAAAAGACTCAACGAAATGCAAGGAAAAGAGCAGACTGTGTCTATTACAATACATGTAAAATTATCTCACTTATTACGTGGAATGAACGAAACGGTTTCTGAACACACATACGGTCCTTTTACAGTTGATAAGCCTGTTAATTTGAGTATTCCAGATACATACAAGTTCGCATTATACACGTTAATGAAAACAAACGTGACATTTTTGTCGGGTGAATCTGTTACACACATTGGTTGCAAAATAGTCAATTTAGACAAGAAAAGAGTCATAAAACATAAGATGGGAAAATTAAAACTCGAATCTTACCTATTGAACAAACAAAGACCCATTAAGAGCCATGGTGTGAACACATGCGTCGTAGACTATGTATGGGATCAAGTTCGAGGTCAACGGGGTTTTAAAACATATACTTATGACAAGTTGAAGAGTGAGATATACGAGTACGTACCAGAAGGTGATATGATCAGTACCGAGGAACTAATTAATTGGGCAAAAGAATGTCATGATAATGTATCCGTCCATGCTTTTGATAGTAGGTACAAAAAATTTATTACACATACTAAACACTGTTCAAATATATCCCTTATATATATTGTAAAAGATCATCACTGTTACCCAATCACCAATGAGAAACTAAAGATTGTTGCTTGTAAAGCGAATCAGGGAGGTTGTGATGATTTACTGAAGCACATGTCCGATCTAAAATGGACTAGACGTCATGAGAACGTTACAAAAATCGAATCAGTTGAGGAAATATGTAGTCTGGATAAGGAAAATCATATAGTAGTTCTTCCTGAAAATACAAAGATGAAGGAAGCCATAGATTTATATAGCAGAAATAAGAACTTTTACGTTGAATATCTACATTGGAATAACAACGGTATTCTCGATGGTTTCATTGATCACAAAAGGAATATGTACCTCTTGAATGAGGTATACAATACAAGAAAAACAATATGTGACAAACTGTTCAATATATATAAGACGCACGAATTCAAATGGACTAATCAGAGTTATACCAGTATATCTACATCCTTATTTAAGCAATTGAATGGATATATTCCCGAATCAAGTTATAATGTACATACACGACAAATGTTGGACGAATACTACCCGAGGGCATTACAATGGTGTACAACAGACTATATACCAGATGACGTCGTCAGTATTGATATCGCTAAATGCTACCCGAGCATCTTATTAAACAATAAACACGAAATCCCAATTTACAGTATCCACGATGTAGTGGAACAGTTCAACTGCAAAAGTGATCTCAGGAAATGTGGTGAGTTCTATATAGACGAGACAATTCTATACAACTACGAGACACCACTAAAAATAGAAGCCGGCTTTTACAGCTCTAATCTGATATCATATCTGGTAGATGAATTGAACATGTCTACAAATCAAATCAAATACAAAATAGTGAGCAAAAAGGCTCTAAAACCGAATACATTTAGCGAGTTCTTCAAATACATATTTGATACCCTCCCAGAAGGTGAGGCAAAGAAAATAGCCAATAGCTTCATCGGAGAACTGGGAAGGAGATATAATAAAACAAACCATGGTTTTACTTGCACAGATTACGATACAGCATTGTGTTGTTGGACTAGTGGTTTGTCTGAAGGTAAAAACGTTACAATTGATCATCATGATGGTATATTCATGATACGAGAGCAAAATATTGAACGCATATTCTCAGATCATACAAGTATCAACAGATTCGTAGTTTCAGAAGCAATTCTCAAGTGTTTACAACTGATAAAGACGTGTCACGGAGAGGACAGTGTTTTGTATGGTTATAATACAGACGGGATTTATATAACTAACCCAAAAGTACAATTCAAAAATAAGAAGGACGTTAAATTCAGTACCAAAAGAATAGGCAGGGCGTATGTTACAGACAGTGAATTAACATACTTCGAAAAACATTACAGAGAAAACATGGATATGTCAGATTATAAATTAGAAACTGGCAGAGGATGTATATACAATGGACAGGCTGGTAGTGGTAAAACAACCAAACTATGCAGAATGGTACAAGAAACAGATAAGCCATTAGTTTTATCATTTACTAATAAGGCTATTGAGAATGTTAAGAGTAGATTGATTTCTAATGGTTACGAACAAGAGAAAGCAAATAAAATATGTCACACATTCGACTCATACTTTTGTGAATGGAGTGATGGGAATTATCACAGCCTTGATGGAAAAACGATATTCATTGAAGAATTTTCTATGGTACCTAACAAGTGGATGACTAAAATATATCACGAATATACAAAATACAATAACAAAGTGTACATGTTTGGTGATCCCAACCAATGTGAGCCTGTAGAAGGGGGTAGTCAAATACATTACGATTATCTGAATTCAAAAACGATCAGTGAAATGTGTCCACGGATTGAAACTCTTCAATATATAGAGAAATCATGTAGGTATGACAAGCAAACCCATGAGATGCTAAAAACATTCTTGAAACATGGTAAAATCTCGACATATTTCCAACCGATTGATAAGAAACTTTATAAAAATATCTGTTATTTAAACTCGACGAGAAGAAAAGTTAATAGTGATTGTTGTAATCAATTCACAAAGGGCAAGAGGTATGAAACGGTAGAATTCATATACGAAAATGAAAAAGAAACTTATAAAGTGTGTCAAGATTTGCCAGTTCTAGCAACAAAAAATTTAAAAGAACAGGGAATATTCAACACAATGGAATTCGTTATTGAGAAAATAAGAGAGAATAAATTCAAGGTTAATAACGAATGGTTCGATAAAAAGGAGTTTTCCGAAAGCTTCATCCCAGCTTTTTGTGTGACAGTATACAAATACCAAGGAGCAGATATTGACAAACCTTATAATATTCATGATGTCAACAGAATGGACAAAAAACAACTGTACGCAGCATTAAGCAGAACAACCAAGTTAGAATACATACATGTTAATAATAAAGAAATAAACAATAAATATTTCAACAAAAGGCAACCAATATTAGAATTAGTCAACAGTAAATTCAACAGCTTGTACAAGAATGGAAAGATATACAAAGTAACATTTGATAACGGAATGGTCTATGTAGGTTCAACATGTGAAGAACTAGAAACCAGACTCAAATGGCATCTATCGAATATGAAAAGCCAAGTGTTCAAAAACAAAGACAAGAAACCAAAAATAGAATTGATTATTAATGCACCAAGTAACGACAAAAAGAGTTTAGAAAAAGTTGAAAACGGATATATTCACGAATATGCAGAAAAATATGGTAAACATTTAATAAACATAAAATCAAATCCTAATAAGAAAACCAAAAAAATAGAATACAAGGTGAACATCGAAAATAAAAAACAACTCGAGGAGAGAATTGCTAAACTCGAGAAGAAATTAACCATCAAAGACGACGCCAAAAATAAATGTTGGTTGATCGACAGTATTATCGATGGAAAGAGATTCAAAACAATGGCGAGATATGGCAAAACATCAAAAGAAGATGCATTAACAAAGATAAATGAGAAGAAGCAAGAGAAAATCAAAGAACTGACCATTTACTTCGAGTAAATATTTATTAAACACATCATTCTTTACCTTTCAATATATCGGTATTCATTAATTTGAAAATATTATTTTCTTTTACATTATGTGCGTCACGACTTAAAATATCAACTTGGAAGTTATGAAATAAACAAAGTGTCACTCAGCTGTTTCGACGACAAACGATATATAACAAACAATGGAATCAAAAGTCACGCTTATGGACATTATGCAATACAAAAATGAAGCTCCACAATCACAGTCTACTTTTCTGTTCACTACAGGTATCAGTCACAATCCTCTCAATCTTGATCGATTGCTTCTGGAGAATTAAGTGGTGTTGGAATCTCATATGGTAATGCTCTCTTTTTGAATGAATTTTGCATAGTTAACCGTTTCACCGTCTCCTTCCTTTGACGTTCAGCGAACATGTTATGCAATTCACTTGCGTAATGACGCCTTTTCTTCTCGATCGTCACAATTTTCTCGCACTCCTTGAAAAGATCTTGAACCATTCTCATATGCTTCAATGAATCATCGAGGTTAAGTGTTGTGATGTCCTTAACAAAAGCACCGAGACTGAAAGAGAATGTGTAATTCCGATCTCCAACCAATTCAGCGCACTGACTCAAGGATTCTTTCACACTTCTTTCACATCCAGAAATCTGGTTTTGGATAGTCGACATAGACTTCGGCATGTTGAATGTTTTCACTGCAAACTTTCTGAGTAATGATTGTAAGTAAAATTTATAATAAAATATATTTCGACCTTTCTTCATTATGATTGGTTGATAGAGATCGTATGACAATCTCATGACCTTGGAAAATAGATGACTCACTTCCTGTATTATATAACAAACATTCCATCACGCGCTGGGAAATGCAATTGTACACGTGAGTGATGGAAGCATGACATCATAGACTTCCTGTTTTCCGAGAATTTCAGACTTCCTGTTGTATCATCCACGTGATGGAAAAATGCATTTGTACCCCATAAAAATGATAAACCAAAATGAAATGCACAACTACTGAAATCATGCCAAAACTGCCACACATGGGGGTCGAAGCGCAAATTGAATGAATGAAATCAAAAATCGATTTTCGCTTTGAAGAAAATGAGTGTGAGAAATTGCCATAACAGGCCATGTAGTGACGGATTTACCGAGCTTTGCAACTGAAGTAAATATGAAGTTATGAATATATGAAAATCATATATTTGAACTGCGGAATGAAGAATTAAATGTAAAGATTTAGGGCTCTAAATTTGTCACAAATTTGCACAGGCGGCATTGTCGAAGCAAAGACACACACTTGCTCCTGCTGAAATTAGGCGCAAATGTAACGTAAACACGAAGTTTGCATCAGATTTGTGTCAATTTTGCCATCAAGGTAAATTTTCAAATTTCACATTTATTTGCTGTAGTTTTGCTACCCTTAAAAATTAATACTCTTACGGAGTCCGTAAATCTAAGCAAACACGGTGAAAATCAACTTATTTGCATCAAATTACCATCACTTTTACTTGAGTGGCAAATAAACAAATTTGCATTACTTACTCTCACATTTACTATTATAGCAATTGTGCCTATTTGCACCAACTTTACGCCAAGGTCAAATCAGGAAATTTAGGTTTATTTACCCCATATTTACTAAAAGAGCAAACATACTCATCTCCGAACACGCAAACAGGTGGCGTAAATCAACGTACTGTCACATTTACTTGAGTAGCAAATAAACAAATTTGGATATCTTACCCTTACATTTGCTATCATTATGGCAATTCTGTTTATTTGCACCAACTTTACACCGTCAGCAAATTTAGGTTTAATTACCCCAGAAGCAAATATGGAGCAAATATAACCATTTCGATTTCCGCCACCCTACTCTTTTTTTTATGAAACCCGAAGATTTTCAAGTCATATTTCGTGTACTGTTAATCAGCAAATTTGTCCTCAACAATCCTCTTTGACCTCTGTAAGAAAGTGCACAAGTATACAAATCATGGCTGAAAACGTACTTAAAATGGCGAATTATTTCCCTCCAAACAAATTGCAAATCTTAGTATGTTTTCGTTCTCACATTGGATAATTCAGTCTTGAACGAGGTCAATCAAACGCACTATGGGATTCCAATGAGATAATGATCACGCGCGCGTCACGTTTTCACGACACACGCAATTTTCGCGCCCGCTCGCGTGTCCTTTGTGCTAATCAACCCCTAGTGGATTTGCCCCAAACAAGGTATGAACGCGTCCTAAACAAGGTATGGCTGCACGATTGTCACCGTTGTCACTTACACATAGCCAGTCTAGATCGGAAACCTGACGTTTGCCGCCCAGTCTCTAAAATACTGTAAAATTGTCTCGAACGTGAACAAGGTGTGTATTTTTTTCAATTGTTCTAAACAGGGACCTAAAATGGAGGGTGTTGTCCTAAATGGGATTGGTATTTTACGGCTTTTTGTCCTAAACAGGGTCAGGGTATCAGATCTTCAGCGGTACCCCTACACCCAAACATGAGTCAAGTACCACCCCCAGAAAACACTATTGCTTTGACAAATGAAATCTGTATCTTTCTTTACCGTTTTCATTCTTAGCATTTTCTCACTAAAACCATTTTACACAAGTGCCAGTCATGAAAGATCAGCATTTGTTGTTTGCAATAGGCTTCACTGACTGCCTAAAGATGACTGCATCTTTGCAGTGGGTTTCCTAAATATGACCACATTTTGAAAACCCAACAGTGAATACTAGAACAAACAGAAAATGTCACTCATCTTTTGTCACATTCGATTTGTGACCGATGCATGAACTTGGCTAATGAAATTCCTTTCTTCTGACATGTTGCACTTACAAAAGGTTTTTCTCTAGATTTCAAATGAGATGTTGACTTGGGATATTTCTTCCTGGCTTTAAGCTTTTTGTTTTTCACTTATCTTATTCATTGCTTTCAATTTTGAAAAATATGAAACACAGAACTGTTTGTACTAAAATCTGCCAGTCATGAAAGATCAGCATTTTTTGTTTGCAATAGGCTTCACTGACTGCCTAAAGATAGACTGCATCTTTGCAGTGGGTTTCCCAAAAATGACCACATTTTGAAAACCCAACAGCGAATACTACAACAAACAGAAAATGCCATTCATCTTTTGTCACATTCGATTTCTGACTGCGATGCATGAACTTGGCTAATGAAATTCCTTTCTTCTGACGTGTTGCACTTACAAAAGGTTTTTCTCTAGATTTCAAATGAGATGTTGACTTGGGATATTTCTTCCTGGCTTTAAGCTTTTTGTTTTTCACTTATCTTATTCAATGCTTTCAATTATGAAAAATATGACACACAGAACTGTTTGTACTAAAATCCGCCAGTCATGAAAGATCAGCATTTTTTGTTTGCAATAGGCTTCACTGACTGCCTAAAGATGACTGCATCTTTGCAGTGGGTTTCCCAAAAATGACCATATTTTGAAAACCCAACAGTGAATACTACAACAAACAGAAAATACTATTCATCTTTTGTCAAATTCGATTTGTGACTGCGATGCATGAACTTGGCTAATGAAATTCCTTTCTTCTGACATGTTGCACTTACAACAGGTTTTTCCCTAGATTTCAAATGAGATCTTGACTTTGGATCTTTCTTCCTGGCTTTAAGCTTTTTGTTTTTCACTTATCTTATTCATTGCTTTCAATTTTGAAAAATATGAAACACAGAACTGTTTGTACTAAAATCTGCCAGTCATGAAAAATCAGCATTTTTTGTTTGCAATAGGCTTCACTGACTGCCTAAAGATGACTGCATCTTTGCAGTGGGTTTTCTAAAAATGACCACATTTTGAAAACCCAACAGTGAATACTAGAAGAAACAGAAAATGTCACTCATCTTTTGTCACACTCGATTTGTGACTGCGATGCATGAACTTGGCTAATGAAATTCCTTTGTCATGACATGTAATGCACTTACAAAACGTTTTTCTCTACATTTCAAATGAGCTCTTGTCTTTGATTGGATCTTTCTTCCTGGCTTTAAGCTTTTTTTTTTTCACTAACATTATTCATTCAGCTTCAATTTTGACAAGTCTGAAACAGAACTGTTCGCACTAAAATCTGTCAGCCATGGAAGATCAGCATTTTTTGTTTGCAGTTGGCTTCACTGACTGCCTAAAGATGACTGCATCTTTGCACTAGGTTTCCTAAACATGACCACATTTTGAAAACTCAACAGTGAATACTAGAACAAAAAGAAAATGTCGCTCATCTCTTGTCACATTCGATTTGTGACTGCGATGCGTGAACTTGGCGGATGAAATTCCTTTCTCATGGCACGTTGCACTTACAAAAAGGTTCTCTCTAGATTTCAAATGAGATCTTGACTTTGGATCTTTCTTCCTGGTTTTAAGCTTTTTGTTTTTCACTTATCTTTTTCATTGCTTTCAATTTTGAAAAGTATGAAACACAGAGCTGTTTGTAGTAAAATCTGCCAGTCATGAAAGATCAGCATTTTTTGTTTGCAATAGGCTTCACTGACTGCCTAAAGATGACTGCTATGCAAGAGGCAGTGTTGGTCTTGTCTCAAAGCGAAAAAAAATTTTTAATATGTCCATTTTTTTCTTTTCTCATTCTTTATAGAAATTATTAGTCTTGTTACTGAATGTATTTTTTGCAAGCCTTCAAACCAAACATATTTTGGCTTCCATCCAAACATTAAAACTTGCCAAAAAAATTTACATACACACCATGGCATTAACATAAAGAGGCATGCAGTGTTTGATAATTGGCCTTAAAGTCATTTAACACACCAGGAATGGTGGGTGCACCAACCCACCAGTTTGAGCCTTTTTATTTACCAACAGATTTTACGAGTTAGCTCAGATCAGGTGCTACATTATAGAACAATAATCATTTTCAAATGAAGCAGGTGTCATAAAACCTAAAAAAAAACAATTACTCTGGTCAATCATAAGACACAGGCAATCAAAGGAACCAACGAGAGCTAGTAGCAAATACAAGTGACCAGTGCCAAGCGTAGGAAAAATGAGCGTGTGCGTTCAACGATTGTTTGTCGTTGCAGCATATGTCCCTAAGTCTGCATGTACTTAGGCCCCGTTTACATGAGTTATTTCATCCCGGGATGAGTTTCATCCCGGGACGACTTTCGTCCCGAATCCATTTTTGCTCCAATTCATGTAAATACTCACAGGTAAATGACCAGACAACGGGATGAAAGTCACCCCGGGATGAGATGAAAATCATCCCGGGATGAGTTAACTCATGTAAACGGGGCCTTAGCCAGGTGACAGTAGGCTAACAAACTGTTTGAATGCAGTATCTTAATACTTGTAAAGGGTTTCCAACCATAGCCTTCTCAAGTTTTCATGGCAAGGTCATTATCATAAATTGTTGTCATTGTTAATGTTGTTTTTGTTTGTTTTTTTCTTTGCTTTTCATCAACTGCTCAGGGTGTGTCAATATGAAGTGAGAAGTGAGAAGGCTATGGCTCAGGTTAATCACAAATTCAGCAGCTAAAAGCTGCTATCGCTAAAAGTTGCTGCTTTGAACTCTTTTAATATTCCTATGTTCCTTTTGCCAGTCCGAGACTTCGTTATACAGGCTGTATGTATCCTTAATTCTACTCACCATGGTGGTAGACTAACATTCATGTATTGCTTCAAGAAATTATCCTAGTACAAAGATTTTCTTACCAGAGCTTCCTTTTTCTTAGTCAGGGCCGGGTCATTATCATTAGATTATTTGTTTGTTTGTTTTGTTTTGCTTTTTACCAACTGCTCTAAATCATGAGTTATCGACATTTATTTCTTGTATCAACAGCAAATGCAAACTGGCAAAAGATGTGTCATCTTGGCAGTCCTGCTCATAAAAATTGTGTCACCTTAAGAGCAGGAATGGTTGCCAGTGCCACAAGGAAACAAATATTCTTCAATCAAGTTTCAATTCTTGCATATTTTTTCTCAAGCATTACTGCTGTGAGAGCTGAGAAGTCTCATTACAAAGAGAGACTGGCCTGTATCAGTTAAGTTATGGACTGGCAAAATGAACATAGAAATAAAACTTCTCAAACTCATTCATAATTCATTAAGTGAAAACAAAGGAAATCACAACTGTGACGGTGGTTTGGATACCGGATCTTAATTAGCATAAGATTTTGTGAACTTTTGCTTTGAACTTCTCCAAGAATTATGAATGGTTTGAGAAGCGATATCAAAAACTCGAAAGAGTGTTTCATCAGGTATCCAAACGCCTCGATGTCAGTCAAAAAAACTCGGCCGCGCCTCGGTTTTTTCAACCCACTTCTCGGTGTCTGGATATCCTGATGAAACACTCTTTCTCGTGTTTGATATATTACTTCAAATATCTTTCCAAATCACACTTAATGAGTGACAAAAAAAACTGCCATCTCAGTGGACAGTCCTTCTAACAAAGGAAGTGCCTCCATCGTCTCACTTGTAATAGAGCAAAAAAGCAAAGCCGAAAACATCGATTTCTTTTTATTGTTTTCTTAGCATCCTCGTTCAATCAGACCTCATAAACAAATTGATGTGGATTAGTTGAGATTTTCTAAATAAATTTTGTATTTAACTTGCCATGCAATGCTGTTTTTCTTACCAAAATTTTGCTTTCATGAAATACTGATCGAAGCCGATCCAAAATAGTAAGAAATGTGTTGTCCCTGTAAGAAAATGTCCAGTTCTTTAAAATATTTACCAGTGCCCCATGAGTGGTAGTTGACAAAGGCAAGAAAGCTGAAAAAGACAAGGTTGAGAAGGTCATTTGTGACACTTGTACACTGTAAATCAAATTCACTTAACGAGAATATTAATTTTGTAGCGTGGGGCCTGAGCCCGAGTTAGGTCGGACATGCGTAGTCTGCGTGTAGAAAACATGTGCTAGAGTGTGTTCTGTATTCATGAAGAATTATTGTTCGTTTCGGAAGCTTGTTGTGTCCTTAGTAGTGTTACATTTGGTGGCAGCGGTGGAACATTTGGTCATGGAGGAAACTGTGAAGGCCTTGGAGGCGAAAGTGGCTAAGTTAGAAGCCAACCTTGCGAAGAAAAGTGAAACGAATGCAGCCAGTTCGCACAGCTCCGTCGGCTCATCGATCGCCTTGGCGGATCATTCTCTTCGCATTAAACCCGAAACCTTTTCGGCTGCTTCGGGAGAAAACTGGCTGGTGTGGTTACGGAAATTTAAAAACATCGCTTCGCTGAATAAGTGGAATGCCCAGCTTCAATGTCAAATTTTGCCAGCGTACCTGAAAGGCCTCGCCGAGCAGACATACCACAGTCTCACTGCCGAGTAAACATCCAAATGGGAGGTTCTTGAACGCTCGCTGACAGATCGTTTTCATCCGAAAGAATCACGACAAGTGCACATTTCTACTCTTCGAGCCAAGTTACGTCGACCCGATGAGGATTTACATCAACTGAGATGCGAAATCTCTCGCCTTGTCGAGCTGGCCTATCCTGATGACCCGCTAGTTATACTTGATCGCACTGCGAGAGATTTCTTCATTGGTGCTTTGACCCCCCTTACGTTACGAGAGAAGGTGTTGGATTTGGGCCCGAATACCTTGGATGAAGCACTGGCGGCCGCTCAGCGATATGAATCGAATCAAAAAGTGTTAAACAAAGGGAGTGCTCACGTTCTTACTTCAACGTCCGAAGAGAAGGTGGACGGGAATTTTACTTCACATCATGGCACCCCCGAGCCCCCAGCATTGGCTCAGCAGCTCTTTCAACAACAAGCAGAAATTTTAGAGAAGTTGAAGAGCGTTCCTCAAGGAAGGCAAGGTAGGAATGACAGTGTAGAGTCTCCTAGAGCATGCTTTAAGTGTGGTAGTCTGAACCATTTCATCCGAAATTGTCCTCATCAAGTTCGTCACGACCAGGGAAACTGGAGACGGGCGGGGCGCAGCCAGAAGTGACCCCGCCCGATAACTCAAAGGGTGCATTTATGCCATGTCGTGTCAATGGTGTTCTGTCCCATGCTTTACTGGACACTGGTGCTGAAGCGACAATTATCAGTGATGACATATACCATTGTATTAACACTAATACAAGTAAGCTTGAACCCCCAAGAAAGCCTGTTCTTGGGGCTAATAACATGCCACTTGATGTTGTTGGTGAAACAGAGTTGACAATTGAGCTTGGTGGTATCAAGGCGCAACATAGGGTGTTAGTATGTCGAGGGTTACCACAACAAGTATTGATTGGCATAGATTTTCTAATGGCTCACAAGTGTATTATTAACTTTGACAATAACACTGTATACAGTAAAGGGGGACCCAGTAAGATGGTGTTTGGTCCCCTTGATAAAGTTTACAGGATTACTGTTGCTGAAACCGTGACATTATCACCAAATATGGTTGCTGATATACCTTGTGAGATCGAGGGGGTGAGTGGCCTGGATGAATGTGTCGGTGTGGTTGAACCACGAAGCAAGTTTTCAGAAAGGTATTCCGCTGGGGCCTTGCGGACTGCAGTAACTGTAAAAGATGGTCGAATACCAGTTCGTGTGTTTAATAGCCTTAACAAACCTCTCAAAATTTACCGCTGCAGCAGTATTGGGGACCTCCACCCACTAGTGGGTGTAGATGAACTGCCTGACAAAGGTGGCTTGAGTGAGGGTTACAAAGTTGTAGGGGCTGCTAAGGAAAATGTTGAGGTGGAATTGGGGACTAGGCAGTGTAGTGCGGTTTTTGTGAAAAACTCTGACAATGGTAGTATTCCTTTGGAAGAGATGTTTCCCATAAGTGGTGATTTGTTTCCAGAAGAGGAAAAACGTAAGCACTATGAGGTTCTGTCCACTTATCCACATCAGACTTGTACCCACTTCCACGTTGTGATGACATATTAGAGAGTTTAGCTGGTGCACAGTGGTTTTCTCACCTTGATCTACTCCGTGGATACTGGCAAATATGATGTTGCAGAAGAAGATCGGGAGAAAACAGCCTTCGCAACCCCGGATGGCCTTTACCAATTCCGGAAGTTAAGTTTTGGCCTAACAAATGCACCAGCATGTTTCATGAGGGCAATGCATCTTGTCTTGAAAGGTTTGTGCTGGTCAGACTGTCTAGTGTATCTAGATGACATCATCATTTTTGGCCGAACCTTACAGGAGCATCGAGAGAGACTGTCACTGGTCCTGTCGCGTTTGTCGGGAGCAGGCTTGAAGATTAACCCTAAGAAATGCAAGCTCTTGTCAGAACAGGTGGTTGTGCTAGGTCATGTGGTGACCCGGGATGGCATTTCTACGGATCCAGAGAAAGTGAAAGTCATAAGGGAGTGGCCAGTGCCAGAAAATGAGAGCCAGCTGAAAGCATTTATGGGAACAGCTGGTTATTACCGAGAATTTGTGCCAAACTATGCTGACATTGCCGCCCCCTTACACAGTGCATCTCAAAAGGGTGAATGTTTTAGATGGACAGCTGAGTGTGAAGAAGCCTTTCTGAACATTAAGCGGAAGTTGATGAACGCCCCCATCCTTGTTTTTCCTCGGTTGGATGTACCATTTATTTTAGACACTGATGCCTGTGACAGTGGCTTGGGAGCAGTGTTATCTCAGGTTCAGGATGGGAAAGAGCGTGTTATAGCATATGCAGCACGTGCACTATCAAAGGCTGAACGAAACTACAGCACCACCCGGAAGGAACTTTTAGCCCTTAGAATTTCAAGAACCCTAGGGGTCAGGTTGCCCGGTGGCTAGAAAGGCTGAGTGATTTTGACTTTGAGGTGGAACATCGCCCTGGACATTTGCATGGAAATGCAGATGGACTCTCCCGCCTGACAGGGGAAGGCACCACTCTCGAGGAACAGGGTGAGGAGGATGCCATGTTGATCCAGTCCGTCAACGTAGAGCCACTGTCAAATGAATGTATCAAAGCAACCCAGAAACAAGATCCTGTTCTGTCGCAGGTGGTGGATTGGCTTAAATCTGGTGCAAGACCCGCGAGGCGTGATGTGGAAGGAGGTGGGCGCAAACTTCTGTCGTACTGGTCACAGTGGGGAAGGCTGTTTCTCAAGGATGGTCTGGTGTTCAGACGCTGGGAAAACGAAGTGACAGGCCAGGAGATCTACCAGCAGATTTGTTTGCCAGAAAGTCTTGTGCCTCAAGTGTTGTATGCCCTTCATGATAGTCCGTCAGCCGGTCACCTTGGTGTGTCAAAAACTTTGGAGAAGGTGCGGAGGAGATTTTACTGGCATGGCATGCGTGAGGATCTCGAAAATCACATTAGAAGGTGTGGTCCGTGTGCTGAAGTTAATGACCCCAGCAAGTTGCCTAAAGCACCTCTTATCAACATCAAGTCAGGTCACCCCTTGCAAAGAGTTGCTATAGACATAGTTGGACCTACGCCAAGGTCAAGCTCGGGTCACGAGTGGCTGCTGGTGGTTTCCGATCACTTTTCTAAATTTGCCCAGGCTTTCCCAGTGAGGAACACTTCAGCAGTAACGCTTGCAAAGAAAGTGATGGATGAGTACATATGCCGGTTTGGCTGCTTTGAGAGTTTACATTCTGATCAGGGAGCCAGTGTGGATGGAGCTGTCTTCAAGGGACTGTGCGATTTAATTGATGTAGCAAAAACGCGAACAACGCCATATCATCCCCAGGGTGATGGGCAAGTGGAGAGACTAAACAAATCACTGGTGAAGATTTTGAGCAAATTGATTTCTGACCATCGCCGGGACTGGGCAGACTTTGTACCGAAAGCGGTCCTTGCGTACAATACCAGTGTACATGAGTCAACTGGATTTACCCCTTACCGTCTAATGTTTGGCAGAGAAGCTATCTTGCCTCTTGACGCAGTCCTGAAGCTTGAGACGTCACCGCCCCAGAGAGGGGCACAGTCTTATCCCGATGTGTTATTCATTATGTTATTCAGCAGAAGAAGCAACTGGAGGAGACAGAGCACATAGTGAGAGAGAACCTCAAGCGGGCGCAGAAAACTCAGAAAGCTTATAACGACACCAAATGCCACGGTCAGCGGTTTCGTGTAGGAGACCGAGTCTGGTATCGAAACCGAACCAGATCAAGGAGGAAGAAATTCCTCAAACCTTGGTGTGGTCCTTGGAGGGTTGTGAAAGCCCTGTCTGATGTTACCTATCGCATTGAGGAGGAGAGAAGGAAAGCCGGGGAGCGACGCAGGAGGAAGGTGGTACATTTCAATTACCTGAAACCTTGTTTAACACCACCAGAGGTCCATGAGAAACCTCCTCAAGCAACCACTTCCAGAGGAGCGGCTCAATCAGAAAGCTCGAGAGATGTGCTGTAGCCAACTCATGCCCAGGGAGCAGCTGGTGATACTGGTGGGGTCGAATTGGAATGGCTGGAAAATCCTGTCGTTCTGGCCACAGAGGGTCATGAAAAGCCTCAGGTCCAGGAGGCGAGTGGAACTCTAAGTCCAGATGCACAGCCCGCTGATGTGCCTTACCAGCTGGAGGTCCCTTCAGTAAACAATGAATCGTTTAATGAATTAAGTCAAAGTCCAGTTAGACCGAGACGCGAACGAAGAGAGCCATTGTGGCTCCAGGACTTTTACTCTTGTTGGAACAGTTGCTATTTAACTTTTGATAACTCAGACTCTAACCTCTGACCTTATGTGGGAGGGGGTAGTGTAGCGTGGGGCCTGAGCCCGAGTTAGGTCGGACATGCGTAGTCTGCGTGTAGAAAACATGTGCTAGAGTGTGTTCTGTATTCATGAAGAATTATTGTTCGTTTCGGAAGCTTGTTGTGTCCTTAGTAGTGTTACAATTTAACATGGACATGAGCAATGCTTACATATCCTCTTGTATCCCATTGATAATGAGGTAGTTGCATCTTGATAAAGTGGTTGAGATCCTTAAGTGGGGTTCAACTGTATACTTAGATACATGTAGTTTGAATTTACAACAAGAGTAATCTTTAATTGAGGCAGTCATTAAGGTGTTAAAAATAATGTTGACTAATGACATTGAACAGTAACAATGAATATCTGCTTTACCGACACAAACTTAATAAGACACTCTGTTATACTCAACTGTTCATTGTTTGGACAATCTTTCAACCTTGGGCATTATCCTCTAATATACCAACTGCCGAAAGGGGTTGATTTGCTAAATAACACTCATGCCAGAAAAAAGGTTGCCCTTAAAGTTTTGTTTTCAGCCTTGGGCATCATATGCATGTATCAGCTGTTGAAATGGGTTTATGTACTAAAATAATAATAATAATAATAATAATAATAATAATAATAATAATAATAAACTGTAATAATAACAGCAACAATAACATTATACCTCAAGTTGCTAGGGAACCAATCAGAATACAGTCGAAGCCCTCCCTGTGACCACTCTCGTAAGCGACCAGTTCAAGTTACAACCAACATTGTGAAACCCCATTTGAACATCACTTAAACTCTGTAATCAAAAGTTCTCATAAGCAATCGTTCCCGTAAGCAACAGTGTGACCACTTTTGTGAATTATTGCCTGGATTCTAAGTTCTCGTAAGTGACCGCTCAGTCAACACTTTACAGTGCTGCATGTTGTACGGTTGCCACCTGACAACGGTACAAGAGAGAGAGAGAGTGTGGAACTTATCAACTCCGCCTCCCACATTTCTTGCATTCTAATTGGTCAGTTGAAACAAAACCCATCGGGAAGTTGTCAGAAAGATGTCAAAAAGTTGTCACAAACTAATGAAAAACTTTGTATGGTGGCAAGGGTACAGCAAGCAGCACTGTAATAAGACTACTCACTTTTTGGGCAAATTCAGAGTAATACATAGCAAAAGCACTAATGGTTCATTGACTTGTACATGCCCGATAATCTTGTATAAGATTTTTTAATATTTTTGCTGCAGTACTATTGGTGACCATCAACATATGCCAGGCTTTATGCTAAAAGCTCTCATAAGCGACCACCCTCTTCTGTTGTACCTCGTGGTCCCTTAAATAAGAGCTCCTTCTCATGAGCGGCCAGCTCTAGCTGCGACCACTTTTCGGAATTCCAGAGGTGGTCGCTGATGAGAGCTTTGACTGTACTGAAACCTGTAATATTCACAGTAGAATATATCTATAAAAGGCAGTCACATGACTTCTTGTGCAATTTGATCATGAGATAAGACTGGCAATATTCCTAGAAAAATTTGTAGTGCTCAAATTTGCATTCAAATGTTGCGGCTTCTCAGACAACATGGAAGAACATAACATAAATGAAGTGGCCGGGTATTCTGAAATTGCTCCCAATAGCGTTCCCTTATATTAGGCCCTTTGGAAAGCCCAAGATGATATTAGTAGGACCAATAGTCAAATACAAAATAAAGTAGTTTGTCAACTTACCAGTTTCAACAGCGCTGCATTTCATCATGGACTGATGAATTCCTTTTTTGTTTGGATGAGACGTGGACATTTTTGCTGATGACCCGGTCTGATGATCCAAGTCGAAACGTCGGCTACCCGTATGTAGCTTCCATTTTGCTAAAACTGTACAGTGGAAAGGCTATTTTCGTGCGCTGGGTGAACCTGATACATCCGAAAGTTAGAAACAGCACCGTTTTCATTTTACCAGGAACAAGAAACGTACAAAACTATGAAATATAACATGTAGCCATAGCCCTTGCTTTCACAACATCCGCGCCAAAATTCGTCAAGTCCCGCGCGATATTCGTCCGCGATACTTTTGGACAGTTGCAGTGTCAAAGGAGTGTGAAGTTTCCGGAGTCCCCCTGGGAAGATCGAAGGAATAGGGAGGAATAGGTGGTATGAATTTGTTAGGTTTAACTTTGATTCTCTCTTCTTGAGAAAAGGATGGGTAACTTTGTTCAAATTGCTACTTTTTGATAGGGATGACATTTAAAATTTCTAAGAAAATTGAGTTTGTGCTTATCGTCCCTCCCCTCCCCTCCTCTCTCTTTTCAAGTTAATTTATTCTGCCGTTATAAAAATTATGCTATGCGCGCGCAGCCCTAGCTGGTAGGCGTTTATTTCAAGCCTGAAACAGAAGGACTTCGTTTCATTTCGTAACAAAATGGTAGAAAATAGCGAGGTTCACGTCGTAAAAGCAGTTCACAGAGGTCAGAATGAAGGACCAGAAGCCGACGGGTCTCTAAGAAACTGTTTCACAATGTTCTGGCGATTCCACGGTTGACACTGGAACGATGGAACCGAACAACCGACCTGGACTTTCAAGGTTAGTGTGAATTGTGTTCAATGATTTCCCCTAACCTCAACCGGTTTCTCTGAAAACCAGAGCAAGTCATGAATACTCAACAAATTGTGCAGCTCCCTATTTACGTTTTAAACAAGTGTTGTTTTGCTGCAACTACAGAACGTGTGAATGAGCGTGTGGCGTAAGTGCATGTAATGTTTTTATACAGCATTTGCATGAAACCCCTTCGACTGGCAGGCTAACAGAGATTATTACTTTAAAAGGAAAGTCGCGTTTTAGTGTTGTTAAGCTTTTCATTCAGACTGAATATTACAAAAACTAATATTCCTCAGTTGCTGTTGCCAGGCACATGCTCAATATACCGGTAACTAAAGTCACTCAATAGAAATTGATATCAGAAATAATAATTGTTGATAAATTATCAATTAATTATCATTTTCTGATTGCTAGTAATTGGTTTTGGCAGTCAAACTTATAGAACAATCACTTAAAAGGCCATCTTTAGTGATTTCAGTTGCACAGCTTGCCTTCTTCAAGTGGGGCCAGAGGTCTTGGGACTAATGCACAAGTCATTTGAAACCCCCGGTTCCCCCCCCCCCCTCAGGCATGGCCAGGGTAATGAGGGGGCTTTCACTTCATATTCACTCCATTTTCGTCCCCCGGTAGACGGGGAACACACAAGAAATCACGGCCTTAGCCTCCCTGGCCGGGGAATAAGCAGGGCAGTTACTCCATGGTCAGCGGATTTCATTTTCATGTCGCATAGTAATTTTGCATACATTATCATCACTCCTTTGATTGACCGATCGAAGCAAATTGCAAAGCGAAGCGATACAAAGCTGCAAATTAAAATGCTCTGTGAAACGTCTTTCTGCCTTTCCGGTTTAAAAAAGGCCCGGCCTTGTAGCCGAAGATTTCTTAAGTCTAGTAAGGAAAGGTGCGCATATTTTCAATGACACTGTATAGATATTAAAATATTATGCATTTAAACTCACTGACTTGAACTGTATCGATGAACAAGTTAAGCTATTATCAATGTTAATATTAATGATTAAGTTACGTGTTGTTTTGTGTTGTTTCGATTAGTGTCCAACTGGGGATTGCTTCTTTATGACCCACTTTCATTTTGACAAGAAATACATTTGTTAAGCTTGAGTTATTCTAACTTCAGAAGACTATTGCTAAAACATGAGTTGTAATTTGTTGTGATCTTGCATTTTTCTGACATCAAGATGTAAAATAGAAAGATTATGTTGAAATAGTTGTCTTTTCTTGTCCATGGAGGGGTTTCAAGTGTTGCCACACAATGTTTTCATTTCACGGCTATCGTCATATTTGTCATCCCTTGTTACGAGTTGACATTTAAAAGGGAGTACCCTGTTTGTTGGACATACATGTATGGGGGTGGGGAGTTCACCATTCACTTTTCCCCTGGGGACCGGGGAATTCACTGGCTTTCATTTGCGTAAAAAGTGAATGCCCTGGTCATGCCCGAGGGGTGAGGGGGGGGGGGGGACTCGGGGGTTTTTAAATGACAGGTGCATAACAGTCTTTGCCTCAATCTACTGTTTAATTTTGTCTATTGAAATTATTTTGTCTCTATGTTTTGATGTTTATTTTGGAAAGAAGATAGCCCTAAGAAGTGACCTTGTTTTTGATTTGTGTGTTTTTGTTAAAAGTCTGAACTTCTGGGATCTATGGCAATTAATAACAAGCATTCTTCATTGCTATCAGCAATCTGAATTAATAAAAGTCACAAACCTTTTTCTTCATTGATTCTCACTGATTGCTAAAATCATTTGAAATCATTCATTGATATTGTTTACTCTTGATTGTCGTTTTGTGACTTTCAAAATTGCTCTTTTAAAAATGTGTCTACTCTAGTTTTTCCCACAGTACCGGCCTCCACTGCAGAGCAAAGTAAATATTTGTCTGCAACTAAAGGCTAATTTACATGCTGCGACTTGTCAGGCGGATTTGTTGGCCACATAAATCGGGGAGCGAATCAGCACCTGTGAATGGCAATCCGATGGGGGCGCGACTCCAATCCGACAAGCCGGCCGATTCAGAAAAATCCGTGACCGCTTCACAGATTTTCACGTGTCGGGCCCGATTTTAAGAACGAAAACAGAACCTAAAAAAGAATTGGGGCAAAACAAATTATATCTGCAGTATTTTAGCTGAAAACAAACTATCTAGCACCTACCATTTTGTTTTCCAAAACGTTTTATAAAAAAGCTTTTACTATAAATTAAATGCATGTGCAGTGCTTGCACTGTACATAAACCAATTCGCTTCCCAATTTATCGTGGCTGACAAATCGCAGCCTTAAAATGCAATAGTATGACATGTATCCTTTAGTTATCATGGTTTAGTTTGACCGTGTTGTGTCTTCACAGAAAAAAAAAAGACAACAGCATTGGGCAACAAATTAGTCAAGACGGACAAGAAGAACAAGTGCATGGAAAGCAGGGATTTTCTGCTGAACATTAGCTATCAAAGGCAAACACCAATCATGATTTTAAGATCCAAATTGTTATCTCACAAGTGTAAGTACTATGCACTAGCACAGCTCAGAATGGGACACATTTGACTACAACTACCAGGATCCTTCAGTTTTTCTTGTCTGATTAAGGGTTACCAACATGCCAGCCAGTCGCACGAGCAACACAAACATGTAAGTCCACAATTCTGAAGAAAAAGGCTGAGGGTACAGCTGTAGAAATGGAGTGTTTCTTGCATGCAATGCTGAAGAAAATTGAGAAATTCAATTGAGTCAGCAAGTCCACAGCGGTCAAACACTTTATGGAAACCTAAGCAAACTGTCATATAACAGTTGCTGAGTTCAGCAGTGTACATGTACATGTAAGAACATTGTATGTCGTGCTCGATTTAGATGTTTTGACTTACTCTTACATCTGTTGCACCACTGCAAATCCACCTATTTAGACGGTACAAGTTTGTGGTATGCAACATGCTGACAAAAAGCCTACTGCGCTCGTTGTTTTATGTGAATCAAAGCTACATTTTTATCATGACTGTTGCCATGACAAAAACAAAACAAAACAATTCCAGGATAAAGACAGATAAATTAAAGAGCAATCGAGAAGAGAAATGACCGTCATAATCAAAGGAAATTGCTGCCTCACTGGTCTGAGTAATCGAAGATAGGGAAAGAAAACTACAGTAGGATTAATATTAATATTATACCGTGCCTTGCATGTGACTATGTGCCTTGCATCTTGCACTCTTGGCTCGCTAACAAACATGCCTCACTGACTCACTCATTGTTCATACAGCCAAATTAGGTCGATTGTCATTAAACTTCACTGGGATTACACAATTTTAATAAGAAAGGAAAAACTAATTTGATTGTGGTAGCTGTAGTCAAATGATGCCATCATGCAAATGTCCTACAATTGTTAATGAAACAGACTATGCCAATCCATAAAAAGAACGCAATCCTCATGCTTGCACTGTTCCTGGAGATGCTAAACCCTTTACATTTTCAAAGAAAAACTGCTGAACAACAAAAATTGATTCTAAAGTAGTCAATATTTGGCCTTGTTAATGCAATTCCATAGAAAGCAACCTAATAAGCCAGCATGTGTGGGCTGGATTTGGGCCCACACATTTCTTTTGGTTCATTTAGCATGTGTACATGTGCTGTGCCCAGTTCCCTCTTTGATCGCAATTTGAAGGTACACTGTATCGTGGTTGTTGTATTTAAAGTGGCATGTTTGGTCATTTCCTGTGGTTCTAAGGGTGTGTAGGTTGCAAGACCCAAAGAATTGAATGATTTTTAATCATAAAACAAACTACTGGATTTCATTTCATGTACTGAATAACACTTCTGGGTAAGCTCATTTTGGACTTGTTTTGCTGCATACAACTACCATGATGCACCAATGGCATGTTTATAGAGGGAACTGAGCATTCAAAAATTATTCATTTTCATTTGAGTATTCACTAAGATGTTTTCATAATTTTTCAATCAAATCAAGCATAAAATTATAGTTACTAATTGACTGAGGTCAGGCTGGATGGGAAAATATACGGCTCTTGATCTTGGTGCACAAACCTTTGCTTCCCAGTTGTCAACCCCAAGGCCTTCCATCAAATGTTTCCCACCCAGCCTTCTCATTCAGTTAACAGGTCATTGGGATCAGTGTTCATATGAAAATCTAACTGCTCAGCTGCCTACTTTACAGTTCTTGTCATAACATCATTCAAGCATGTAAGTGGAATTTAGCACAGAGTGCTTATTGGAGACACTGTTTTTTCACTACATTACTACACTAGCCTGGTAATAAGCTCTTCCACTGAAATTTAATGTCATTATATATACATGTAATGCATCAGTCAGTTCCAGCAGTGCCCATCCCCCCCCCCCCACTCGCAGGCATGAGTGGGGCATTTTTCCTATTGTCCCTCACGGGGCCAGGCATTAGTCTACCCCAGGGCATTTGCCATCCCATGATTTTCATGTCACAGTACTGTAACTTCCTTTTAGTGATAACTTCATTGGGCAAGTTCAATTTAGCTTTGATTACTAGAATGAAGGTAAGCCCAAAAACTAAGAAACTAACATACATTAATTTTTTTTTACCTTAGCTGGGGGCATTTGCCAGGTTGTTCTTTAAAAACCCTAACGCCCAGGGGTTGACCTGGTGAAGGGGGGAATGAGCACTGCTGGAAATGACTGATTCATAATTAATTGCTGCTGGTGCACTTAGTTGTAAGCAGTGAAAAATGCATTCTGTTGAAGAATCTCTTACCTGTAAGACATTCAGAAAATAGATCAGAGCACAGTTGCTTAAAACAGGATTAAGCTAACCCAGGGTTAGTATCAGTTTTGAATTCAAGTTTGTAGCTTATGACGTGGATACCTGTTAATTCTTTTTGTTCAAACTACAACTAAAACTAAGCAGTGGAAACGGTTTCAAAAAAGAGATAAAGAATCATTTGTTAAACCTTTTACTCCTGTGTTAGCTTTAACCAGCTTTCAAACAACTATGCAGTTTAGCTCTTGCAAAGCTTTCCAGTGAAACATGTGACTCTGCTTTTCCCACCCTTACTTTGTTGACGAAAGTGTCATTAGTGGTGCAATTTTAGTATTCTAACACTTAAGGTGGCAGTTTTTACAAAAGAGAAATTGATTAGTTATGACACTTTGACCTGGTAATGAAAAAATAAGAATTTGTTGGTCACCACTGATTACAATTCAAGAAACTGATCGTTTTGTGTTATAGTGTGCTGTTAGTTTTGTGACCACAAAAATTGATTTGATATTGTACATTTGAATTAATAATTGCAAGTAGAACTGTACTTGAAATAGGGAACTTGGGTGCATTAGTTGATATACAAAAACTTTGGTGATAATACATGTATTTAGCCCTTAAAATTATCTTTACGGTCAGCTAAATTAACTGTTGCTTCTAAAAAGACTAACACTCCCTGAAATAAGAATAAATATTGGCATTTTGCTGAACATGTTTTAGAGTACAGTTGTTGTCGCGGTTATTGTTAAGTTTTGCCTGAAAGAGCAAGCAAATGTGACCAACGGAAAGCAAACCTGGCATTTTTGTCATATTTCCTTTACAGGTAAAACCATCTTTTCGTGCAGTATATACACTGTATTTGACCGTGCTTCATAATTACTTTTGGGTGAATTTGTCTTAAATGTGTACAAATTTATCACGTTTGCTACGGTATGTAAATATGGAGCAAAGACCTGTATTCACCTTCTTTGCTTCACTGGTAAATGTGGCCCAAACACGAGATTTGATTCATGTGCAAATATGACCAAAGAAAAAATTAACATGGCATTTCCTTCATATTTGCTATCCATGTAAACATCGAGTAAAAGCGGTATTTACCATCTTTGCTTTGTTTATAAATGTGGTGCAAACACGTCATTTGATTTATGTGCAGATATGGCCAAAGTAAAGCAAACATGACATTTGCTTCATATTTGCTATCCATGTAAACATCGAGTAAACGCGGTATTTACCATCTTTGCTTTGTTTGTAAATGTGGTGCAAAGACGTCATTTGATGTACGTGCAGATATGACCAAAGTAAAGCAAACGTGGTATTTGCTTCATATTTGCTGTCCACGTAAACATCGAGTAAACGCGGTATTTACCATCTTTGCTTTGTTTGTAAATGTGGTGCAAAGACGTCATTTGATGTACGTGCAGATATGACCAAAGTAAAGCAAACGTGGTATTTGCTTCATATTTGCTGTCCACGTAAACATCGAGTAAACGCGGTATTTACCATCTTTGCTTTGTTTGTAAATGTGGTGCAAAGACGTCATTTGATGTACGTGCAGATATGACCAAAGTAAAGCAAACGTGGTATTTGCTTCATATTTGCTGTCCACGTAAACATCGAGTAAACGCGGTATTTACCATCTTTGCTTTGTTTGTAAATGTGGTGCAAAGACGTCATTTGATTTACGTGCAGATATGACCAAAGTAAAGCAAACATGGCATTTGCTTCATATTTGCTGTCCAGGTAACTATCGAGTAAACGCGGTATTTACCATCTTTGCTTTGCTTGCAAATGTGCTCCAAACACAAAATTACAGACTGATGTGCAAATATTATCAAAGTACAGCAAACATGGTACTTGGTTCATATTTGCCACCCATGCAAATCCATCTTTTGGGGCAGCAAATATTTAACTTCACTTCATAATTACTGTGGGAGTAAATCCGTCTCAAATGTGTACTTCCTGTTCACATTTGCAACGCTGCATAAATATCGAGTAAACGCGGTATTTACCATATTTGCTTTTCATGCAAATGTGCTGCAAACATGACATTTGAATTTGACCAAATATGATCAAATATAATCATTTATGGTGTTTACTTCATATTTGCTGCGATTTTGCTATCCTTGTAAATCCGTTTTTTCGTGCAGTGATAGTTCAACGACATCAAATGTAATAAGGAATGACAAATATTTTTGGAAAGCAAATTGTTTACGGACAATTCAATGGAGCTTAAACAAATGAGGTGCAAGTTCGTTTTATCAACATTGTATGTCGCATCCTTTTTTTATCAGGTTCTCTTTTAACTAGTTGCATGAAAAGTTATTGTTACTGCTTCTCACATAATGGAGTAAGCGGTTTAGATAACTGAATTACACCGTTGTGTCTGATTTAAGGCAAAGTATTTAGCCAAAGACCGCATATTCACAGTACTTAATAACAAGTGTAATTTTTTGTCTTCTATATGATCCCCTTTTCAAATTGTTACTGTTGCTGTTTCTACTATACCCATGCGAGTGCGTGTTATCATGGAACTGTACATTATGCGATCAAACATTGGGAAACAAAATACTGATTTTTACACATATTATTTTCTTGAACCTGTATTAAGCGGTCACCTAACCATGCTTAATTACTACAGGTTTGACTGTGGTAAACATCCATGACAAAATTGTATTTCTCTTCAATTAGTGCTTCAGCGACACTGAAGTGACAAATTTCATCAGTCAGAAACTGCTACGTTACAGTAACGTGACAGATGATAAGGTTTGTTGAGGAATGCGGCACGGTTTGACGAATTGCAGCCTGAACAGCCAAACAGGCATCAGAGGCCCACTAAAAATATGTATACAGTACAGCACCAAGCAGCTCTTACAATCAGTACTGCCGTACTTACCTCGACCAAGATGTGAGCATGTTTATACCAATCACGAAGCATTTCTGCGAGCTAGAATACCGCGTGGAGCATCTTCCTTCGTAATGTGTGCCCGTGAAGCCATCCAAAGGACGTATTTATTTGCCAAAACCTCCAAAAGAATGTCAAACCAAGCTGTACCGAAGCTAGAATTAGCTGGAGTCAAAAGCAGTGGCCTGGCTCCTAAGCTCGTGGCTAGCGCCCAGAGCCCTACAACCGGAAGTGCCAACTTTTGGCAGGCTCTGGCGAAAGAGGGGGTTGAGCAAAATATTTGGAAAACTGTGGGAAATGTAGAGAAAAAAGTGAAAATCGCGTCTGGCAGGCTCTCAAGATGTTGTGTTAAGCGGGAGTAAAGGGAAGGTGGCAAGTTGATTGGCCGCGCAACGAGTAGAATAAGTGCCATACATGGCCATTTCTCGTATAGATATTTACTTATGGCCTTTTTCAACAAATAAATGAACTCCTTTATTTTACATTGATTTTTATGACCGTGTTTATATGCGGTATTTGCATTCCAACATAATGTGCCTTCAATACCATCCGGTATTTGCATTCTGTATTTTGCATTCTGAAATTATTTGGCCTCGATTCCATGCTCTTTGGTTATTTACGGTATTTGCATTCTGAAATTATTTGGCCTCCATTTCATGCTTTTTGGTTACTTTTTAAATTATTTGGCCTCGATTCCATGCTCTTTGGTTATTTTCGGTATTTGCATTCTGTATTTTGCATTCTGAAATTATTTGGCCTCGATTCCATGCTTTTTGGTTACTTTTGAAATTATCTGGCCTCGATTCCATGCTCTTTGGTTATTTTCGGTATTTGCATTCTGTATTTTGCATTCTGAAATTATTTGGCCTCGGTTTCATGCTCGTTGGTTATTTCCGGTATTTGCATAATTTTATTAGCAATAACAAGAAGAATTGGAACGAGATAGCCTGGAAACAGTTTAGCAGCGAGGCTGAAACCGTGTGAGACTGGAAATGATTATCAACTTGCCCTCAAAATGAGCTTAGTTGACCTGGAAGATTTTATTCGAGGGCTTGTTGAACGGAGGATTTCGTACAACGCCATTAGCGAAAGACTTCGAACGCTCTTTCCTGGTAAGCTACCCATCGCAAGTGTCTTTGAATTCCCTTTCTATTCAAGTTTATAGCTCATTAATATTCAGTTTTCTAACGATGGAAAGACGTGGGCTTAGCCCAAGAAGCATAAGAAGATTTTGTAAAGAGAGGAATATTGATGTAACAACATTACGATGGATATCAGACGAATACCTAGAGGAAATGGTCGCGTCAAATATTATGCAGGTGAAGTTGAATTTTGTGATTATCGAAGCTAAGCTCGAGACCAAAGGACCGAATGTTCACTGCATTCATGTAAGCGAATGCCAAATGTCACATTCATATTGAATGCAGCATTTTTGGCGGGAAATCTTATGACAACTCGCGCTTTTTGTGGCGGGGATACGCATGCCCACTGATGTAAAAGCAAACTGAAGATTACACATTTTCCTCAGAGATAACATAATGCACTGATCAATTTGAAAGTTCAACATCCCCCGCGGGCAAACCCCTGGACATTTGAATTTTTGAAGATTGGCTCGTTCCAATTCCTGCCCCTCTGGGCCAAAATTGTGTTCAAATGCCCTACCCTTGAGTGCCGAATTTGACTGTCAAATGCCCCTCCCAAAGAGCAATTTTTTTTAGTGGGAATTTTAACAGTTATCATCAAATGGAACTTATTAAAGGTGATTTGCAATAATTTGGAGCTATAAAATCTATAAATCCTTGATATTAAGGATGGTGCCTCCTAATAGATATGTATTTTTGCAAAGGTTATGACTATGGGGAAAAAGTAGATCTTAGCAAGAATTATTGGAATCGAAAAAGAAAAATGTGGGTAACCACACATTTTTCAGAGATGACTAAGCAACCATAATTCTAAAAAAGCGTTAAAAGACAAAGAATTCATGGCAATTTCTTTCCAAGTTTAAGCTCAATTATCTCAGAAAAATGCGCAGTTACCCCCTATTTTCTTTTTGGATTCTGATAGCCCGTGCTAAGATCTGCTTTTTCCACATAGTCATGAACCGTGCAAAAATATTGTTGTATTAGGGAGCAAATTCTTTACGAAAACTGAATATCCTGAGATGCGCAGAACATATGCGCAGTAACAAAAGGAGGCACCGTCCTTAAACACACTCCACTTTTCATACGTACCTTCAAGAATACTGCAGAGCTTGTTAAGCCCTTTTTGTCGCCAGCCATTCACTCACAAAAGTGAGATCTTTGCCTTTAAACTGGTCCATATTCAACAATTATGTGTGTTAGACGCCAGCCAAGAAAAGATTTTAAACTTGGCACTTCTGACTCAAACTCCCTACCCTACCTAGGCAAAGATCAAATTCCCCACTCCCCAGGAGGACCTTTTGCATCAAATTCCTTACTTGCCGGGCACACAAAATAGTCAAATACCCGGGAGGGGGGAGATGTTTAAGTTTCAAATTGACTGATGCATAACAGACCAAGTGAATTACGTTAGTGTGAGTAATATTGCTTCAGGCGAGTGAGAAGAGAAAATAAGTGACGCCTCACCTGCATTTTCCATATGAATGTAAGCGACTACTCACAGTCTAGCACTTTATCGCAACTCTCATTACTTGCAAGCTTTCAAGAGGAAATTCAGGTTTGCTCTCAATAACATTCAGCTATAACTTTTGAATTTGCTTGTTTTATGATGAAGATAGTTTTTGGCTTTCAAGTTTTATCCAAGCTTTTCTTTACCACCATGATGTTCTGGTCACCCTTAATGTAATTAGTAATAGTGATGTGAACAACATTTATCAAACACCTCTCACATCAACTGACTATTTTTTGAATCAGTTGATGACAGTTTTTATTTTTTCTCGTAGTATGGACATACATATGGAAGGCGTATGATGTAGGGTACCCTTCGATATCAATTGAAAGAAAGTTCACAGTGTCGTGAGATCAGTCAGAGAAGAATTTCAAAGATGTTGAAGAAAGTTGCCCCTTGTGCCCACAGAGAACGGGCCCATGACTTACTGGAGAAAACAAATCCGATTCCGTATCATGCACCCTATTTTGGTTATAAGCTACATATGGACCAAAATGAAAAGATAGCTCAGGATTTTGGAGTGACACATGTCCATGCTCTGGATGGCTGTAGCAGGATGGTTCTTGGTTTTATTACAATACCAAGAAAGAACCCAGTGCTCAGTTATCAATATTTGTTTCGGTAAGTTCCCATTTGGAATCATTCAAAATGCTGTAACCAGCTGGGGATTATTGTGGGCAGAGGTGGCTAGACGATTAGACATTATGCGTCATGCATAATTTTTTTAAATGAAAATTGAGATCTAGATCAAACATGCAAAGCCATCTCAATATTCATAGTTGGAAAAGTATATTGTCAAAACTGCACTTCCAGCACGTTTCACAAAAATGTTGAATTATTCAGCTGGTCTCGTAATAACATGTACTATGAAACACGGACAACTGTGAAAACCTGATATATTCCTGCAATCAGTTATTGTTTTGCAAAACAAAAGCAACCAGACTTTCAACTTAACTGCAAGAATATCTGAAAACTAAACCAGGTAAAGTATAGGCAGAAAGCGTAACTAGTTTTTCATTAAGTGGTGTGCTTTTGTGTCCCAATCTACAGTGAATGAATGTAATTGATTACTCGGAAAACAATATTCCTGAAGTATTTCATGGTTCATGGTTTTCTGAGGTTGTCTTGAAGTTCAAATGATAGATAAAGCTGTCCCATTATTGTTTGCTTGCTCTTTTGAAAGACAAGATAACTAAAATACTTTCGTGAGATTCAAATTAAAAGTTCAGTTACTTTGTAGGGAAGTAACATTTCATGCTCACTTGTCCAATTGGCAAGGGCCTAGATAAGTGCTCTTCTAAAAAAATGACAAAAGCATGCGACTGTGGTAGGCAAGTACAATATTCAAATGTCTATATGTATCTTTTCAAGCCCTGTTATTTAGCAATCAGTATTGATGTACATTTTTCCTGTTCATTCCTTTTTTCATTGTTCTATTGAATCATTCTGTATTTTTCTATTTCACACAGGCCCTTACTTCTTCAGTATGGATTATTTGAACAGCTAAGTGTCGATCATGGAACAGAATTTTGCCTTTGCATCTTTGTGCAGGAGCTACTTAAAAATAGGCGTGGTGATACCAGCAGAGCCCCTTGGAGGCAAACTACATCTACTAAGAACTACAGGGCAGAGAGGCTGTGGCCAGAGGAAAATGCTAGAGTGAATTACCCTCTTAAGAAGGCTCTTTGCTTTATTAAAGAGCAGGAAATTTCGACTGGGAAGATCCCCTTGTTAGTTTTGCAGTGTCTTGGGTAACTTTGCATGTCAGCAGAGTGGGGTCAGAGAACTTTGTCAACTCTTGGAACTATCACCGAATTCCAGGTGAGTGCTTAAGAAAATGGCATACACTTTCATGCTGGGGTATGTTCTCACTGAATGAGTTAATACTATTCATAATAATGTTTTTTTGCTTGAAGTGGTGTTGTTATGAATACGTTAATTTTATATTTTCATTTGCAGGACCCAAGGGGTGTATACCCATTGAGAAAACGACAGAAACCAACATGGCTGTCCAGCTTGATCCGCATTTAATTCCGACAACTGCAGAGGTTGTGCAAATGTATGAAGAACGGGGTGGAAGACTTAATACTGACCCAAGCATTGGTTATGATCCAATTGCATGTTATGATCATCTAATGGAATCCAGAGAATATTTATTTAATTCTCAAAACCCATCATTTGAGCACATATTTTCTGATGTTGCTCATCAAAAGATTGATACATTAATAAATGCAATCAAAAGTTTCATTCAACTAACAGATTATCTTGCTCAAACAGAACTCACTCCATAACTAGACTTATTTTCCAGAACAGAACTTCAACAGATGTTTTTATTTCGAATGCAAATTTTGATCATTATCATGACACAATCCTTTATCATAAATTAAAGTGGTTTTCTTGATTTACATAAGAGGGTATAACCCCACTAACCCCCTTTAACTGTAATACAGATCATGAGATTGTTTTAACTGTTTGTAATATACACTAAAAAATGTCTCTTCCTTTACTGTAATGACCCTTCTGTTTAAACTGTAGTTTTATATAACAAACATTATAAAGAAAGCAAGAAATGAACGGCTGAATAAGCTTAATAAGCTGTTGTTGATTTTTCTAGTTGTAAAATTGGACATTAAAGGAATTTACGTTTTTTGCTGTGAACACCCCTCTGTTTTAGTTTCGTACAACAAGGACCTTTCAACATTAATTTCCCCATCAGCAATATTGTTTACATCAATGCTGGCTTCTCTTAGTGCCGATGTCATCGAAATATCAGGAATACCAAAAAACGCTGCCAGGCCGCTTACCTTAAGTGGCTTGCGAATTTCTGCATCTGGTAGACTGACTCTACAAATGGGGCAATCCTCCAATCTAGAGGTACAGTAGAAGCACCCAATTAATTGGCCACACCCAGCAACACAAAATACAATGATGCAGTGCATGTTGACTGACAAATAACACACTTAATAATATCTTCACTCTTTTCTTCTCTTTCTCTACTTCAAGGGTTTCTTTGATTTCTTTTAACATATTTTTTATTTCAGAGAAGCTGTCTTGATTTTGAGCCTGTGAAAGCAGAAACTCAGAGTGTATGATGTGTATGATCACAAAACAGGTTTTCATGTTGAATTCTAGAGTATTTTAGAATTTCTTATTTAAATACTGAAAAATATGTTTCATTCAATTTTTATTTCAATGGCATTTCTTTTATTTACCAAAGTAACGAAATTTACTCAACACAGTTACTTAAATTTGTTTCGTTGTTAGCCTATTTGAACCTCTTGAGTTTTTACCCAACCTTTTAGTTTAGTTCTCACGGAGTTTGTGCTGTTAACTTGGATCAATCTTAACAAACATCAGTACTTTGAACGTGTTAACAAATCGCTGGAACAATAATAATTATGTAACTTTAAAAAGCCACAATCTACCTATTTAAAAGTAGTGCCCCACCCCTGACAGATTCCTGAGAGGAAAATAAGTGCCACACATGGCCATTTATAGATTTTATTATTTCTTCCTTCTCATCTTATTTTATTTCTTATTATATTTATTGACATTCTCAAATTTTCAGTTTTCGTGCCATCACATTGCTGCAAAGGCTAGAATGTTTGTCTTTATTTGGTAATTGCCATTACAAATTTCTTATTTATTTTTCTATTTCTGTAATTAAGTTCCTTCAATTCTATGATGCCTTGCGGATATTTGACGCCTTCATTCTATAGGTTTCCTTCTTCGAGTCTAGACGTTGTAATTTGTGCTGCCTCAATCGTTCCGCTTATTCAAACTTTTGCATTCTGTCATTCTCTATTTCGCATTCCGTTATTATGTTGCCTGGATTCCGTGTCCGATTTTTGCCTCCATCTTCTGTTATTATTTCACCTCGCTTCCATGTTTGACTCAAGGCGGGAAAATGTCACGTGAGCAAAAAAGGCGGGAATTTGGCTCCAGAACAAGTAAAAATGGCTGATTTAGTTTCGCTTGAGTTCGACGGGAAAACTCTTGGTTTAACGCCTTCCAACCTGAGCAAAACCACGATTGCACGCTTTTTCAATGTACATGAAGAAGGTTTACATCTGAAGGTGGTCCATAATGGTAAAACCGATAACATCTGGCCATTATCAAACGGCAAATTCTTAGTGCCTTTGGGTACAACTAATGCAGATGTCATTGCATTCAACGCCAGTGAAGACAGCGAAGATTTTGTACAGGGAGCCTTCGATTTCCGGTTAGTATAAAGATTATTATTAGTATAATCTTCTTGTTAATTTTGCTAGTTAACTCCGTTGGGTGAGATGAGAATATTGTCCGCAAACCCCCAAAATTGATGCATATGGCCGTTTCTGTATTACTAGGGCTCCCTCGCTTCCTCGCGAAACCACAAACTGTGGTATGGCACACTGTATGACAAGCAGACCAAGCAAGTTGCAAGGCTCTGGCTTTGGCAAGAGACCGGCGCCAGGTCTTTCTTTTATTAAGACCAAAAAGAAGAAAGCCTCTGCATTGGTGAAAGACTTCATTTTCTCAGCCGTTGACGAAGAAGGGCAAATGGTCCAACTTTTTCCCATTTCAATTAACCTGACAGAATTGTCGAAGACGTTTGGTTGTCTCTCGGTCCCTATCATATGCAGTTCAATCGAGCAGGAACTTCGCGAGCAAGGAGAGGTGGTTAGACTAGTCATCATGATGCCAGAGGCCAGCCTATTATGGATTCATCTCAGACAAATAGTAAGTTTATGTGCAGTTATGTTTGGTACGAGTTCCCATTCCTTTTATTAGTTAAAAATTAATTTGTTTGTAAGCCCACAGATCTCCACTAAGCCCATGGAGAGATACAGATCTCATATGATAAACTACCACCCCCTGGGGGCAGGGCAAGAGCAAAATAACCTGGGAGACATGGTAACAGATAGAATTGAACAATTTTTCTTTTTAATTTCACAGAAGAATCTTTTTGGGCATCTCAAAGGACATTCCGAGCAATGTCCCAGCAAACTTTTAAGAGATGGAAACCTGGAGTCTGGGCAGCCCTCAACACTGGTCTCTGCACACTGGAGGAAGAGGAAGAAGATGAAAGAGGTCAGGCAATTCAGATTCAGAAGGGAATCCCATCATCAAGTCTGGAGGAACAGCATCTTGTGTCACATGCCAGTGTAAGTTTTGATATGGATAATATAATAGCATATAACATGGTAAGGTAAGTCTGTGAAGGAACTCTAGTAACCCACAAGGTTTTCAGAGCTTATCCCAGTTGCCTTAGCATGAAGTGACTAGGAGTATTTCTGCTCCCCCAGTCACAGGCTTTACCCCAAGCATTAAATTTGCTGGTACCCATTTTTATGGCTAGGTGAAGAGAGGCACTGTGAGTCAGAGTAAAGTGTCTTGCATAAGAACACAATGCAGTGCCTCAGCCAGAGCTCAAATCCAGACTGTTCGATCCACAGTCCAGGGAAATAACCATACAATAAAATAACTTTATTTAAACATGGAATCATCAGGCAATACAAATCTTCAGAAACATTAGTTGCAATCAAAGCAAAAATAGCAAAAATTCTAAGAGCGTACTTAATACTAAGCCTGACTTCCATGAATGCCAAGCAGTTTATAAATTATAGCTCATTCTGAAAGAAGTCCCTCCAGCTACATTTACAATTGGAAAGAGCATGTGCTAACTGCAGGTCACCATGCCTCCTTCTTACAGTTTTTTATTTCAACAGGCTCGAGATGACAGCTGTTTGGAAAAAATGATGAAGACGATGGAAGAAATAAAAAACAGCATGGAAGCAAGAAAGGAGTTTAAAAAGCTAAAAGAATTATTCCAATGTGTTATTTGTCAGTCAACATGTGCTGCATCAGTTAATTGGTTGCTTTTTATGTGTTTCCAAAATAGAGGATTGTCCTTTATGTCGACTTAGCTTACCAGATGTTCAGATTAGAAAGCCCATGTTTGTTAGTGGCCTAGCAACTCTTCTAGACATACCAGAAATTTCTATGAGATCTGCTCTCAAGGAAGCCAACCTACTCAGTTCACCTCCAAATGAGGCTGATGATGATATTGATGATAATGAACTATGGTCTGGTCCAATTTGCATTACCCTACATCTTGTTTATATTTATCAATTTTATGTAAAATGTAAAAGTAAAAATGTTTGTAGTGAGCACTTTATAATGCTGGCTAAGACCAATACAGTGTAACAGCAAGAGAGTGGTACTGTTTTCCAGCTCTTATAATTTGATGGGTTACTAGTACCACTCTTTACCAGTTGAAGCCCCAGTAATGGTTTAAAACAAATGCCCAATCATAGGCCAACAAGTTGAGGCGATTTTCATGACATTTCTGGTTACCATAGCAACGATATAACTGGTTAAATCAACTCCTAATTTTAGCTGTAAGTGCTAATAACTCAAAAACAAGCTCAGTGACCCCCATTTGTATTCGAGTTATAATCAGCGTGTCAAGATACAAATGTTTGCAAAGTTAGAAAAATTTCTATGAAGTTGATTCAGGGTCACCTTAAATGTTGAAAATTTAAGGTGGCTCTGAATCTGCTTGGTAGAAATATTTCTAACTTTCCAAACATTTGTATCTTGACATGCTGATCATAACTAATAATAAAAAATGGGGGGCCACCAAGCTTGTTTTTGAGTTATTAGCACTTAAAACTAAAATAAAGGGTGTTTTTGACCAGTTATACCATTGGTATGGTAACCAGAAATGCCACGAAAATCAATGCAACTTGTTAGCCAATGATTGGGCATTTGTTTTATATCATTACTGGGGCAGCAACTGGTAAAGAGTGGCAGCAGTAACCCATCAAGTTGTAAGAGTTGGAAAATGCTGAAAACCGTTACCATCCACCTTAATAGTTGAAATTTGCTGTATGATTAACAAATGTTGAAACAAAAAAAGGAAACTGTTTTGATCTGCCATAAGAAAAGACTGAAACACAACTGAAGATACAAGTGACTTATCTCCATGAATGATGGTTTCATCTAGGGTAACATTAATTAGTTACGTCTACTGTTGAGTTTATTATATTGTTATTGCTGTTGTTCATACAGATACATTGAATGTTGGTGTGGTACGTGTACTGCTGACTTCTAATGCCTCACTACTGATGATGTAATGAGTCACTTACAGACTGGCAAGCATACTTGATATTTGAATAAAACTTTGGATTGCAATTACAAAAGTGTCTATTTCTCCATGTACAACATGAGAAAATATTACTTCAAATGAAGGATTGCTAGAGTGAAACAAATACTCTCTTGATTCCTGTAGATGTTCTTGCCCAGCAATTGGGTCAGAACCAACGTTAGGATCATTATTAAGCCTTCCACCTCTTTCCTCATACATTCTCAAAACCTCTGCTGTTGATGGGATCAAATGTGCTGGCACTTGAACAGCCTGGTTTGTTTCTGTCATTCTCTCAACAGGAATGCATCCCCTGGGGCCTACAAGTTAAAAAGACTCCAGTGATTAAAAATGATTATTATTCTTTTCTTGCTTGTCAATGTTCATGAAAGGAATGGGTTGATAATTTTTGTGGTCAGGAATGTTCTATCCAATTTTAATTTTTGTATAAATCTGTAAAAATGTTCTAGGTTGTTACTAACCAGGAATTCGGTGATAATTCCAAGAGTTGATTAAATTGTCAGATCCAACCTTGCTGACATGTATAGTTACCCATGACACAGCAAAAATAACCAGAGGGTCCTCCATGTTGAAGATCTCCTGCTCCTTAACAAAACAAAGTGCCCATTTAAGAGGATAATTTACTCTGGCATTTTCCTCTGGCCAAAGCCCTTCTGCTCTGTAATTCTCTGTAGATTTAGTTTGCCTCCAGGGAGCTCTGCTGATATTGCCACGTTTATTTTTAAGAAGCTCTTGTACAAAAATACAGAGGCAAAATTCTGTTCCGTGGTCAACACATAGTTGTTCAAAAAGCCCATACTGAAGGGGAAGGGGCCTGTATTAAAAAAAATTGTATAAGTAGAGTGATACAAAAGAACAACATGGACAGCAAATGATTAAAAGATCACTGTTAAAAATGTTAGCACCAGTCCTCCCCTGGGCTAGTGACCAATCAATATGCAGACTCAGTATTACACGATTTACTCAACATGGATACCCTAGTCCCAGACGTTTTTCCCCTTCTCTCTTCTAAGAAATAACAAAGAGAAACCCTCTGGAACCAAACAGAATGAAGTGTGGATATACAATGCTATAACTCCTCTCCAATGGCTTATAAGGGACCGTTCATTTTTTATGAGGTGGGGGGGGGGGGGGCTGGTGGGATTTGAGGGGCCATGAAAAAAATATGGCTTTAAAGGGGGGGCCAGCCAAAAAAATATGGTCTGTAAGGGGGGTCATTGAAAATAAATATACTTTTAAGTATTGTAAGAATGCCCAAAATAACATCCCTGAGGTTCTTTATTATGTACCAAACGCCATTTTAAACACGACCCAACAGCTATTTGGTTACAACTGCAGTCAACCCATACTAACAAACGGCATCCACGATAAACAGTCAAGGCAATGTCAGCTTTTTGGGGGGGGGGTGTAGTTTGTCTATTACTATGACTGAACAATTGATGCATTCTTCAGTCATAAGGCTTGATAAGTTTTTTTAACGTTTTACTTGATCATTGTTTTTTTGGGGGGGTCATCGAAAAAAAATTGGATTACGAGGGGGGGCCAGGTAAAAAATTCCGATGAAGAAGGGGGGGCCATTATATATAACAGTGACTATCCATCAAATCCCACCAGCGCCCCCTTCCCTATAAAAAAGGAATGGTCCCTAAGTTGTGCAAACCGAGGTGACACCTATCATAATCTGCACGATATTGTCATACTTCACTGAACTTCTCAATAAAAGATCATGTTATCTACCGAGACCAAAGGGGGTAGGGTCAGTAAAATTGGGAGAGTCATGATTTTGTGACTGTGGACTTTTCATTTCTACTATCCAGTATATGAAATACTAAAGGATTGCCACTGATGTTTACACAGGTTTATTCTTTGGAGACGTTTTGGCCTACAATTTGGTGTGTGAGCTTGTTGTATACCCTGATGCTGACTGCATACCTACCGAAACAAAAATTGGTAAATAAGCAATGGGTTCTTTTTGGGTATGGTAATAAATCCAAGAACCATTCTACTACAGCCATCCAGAGCATGGATGTGTGTGACTCCAAACTCTTGTGCTAACTTCTCATTTTGGTCCATATGCAGCTTATAACCAAAATATGGTGCAAAGTATGGTATAGGATTTGTTCTGTTCAGTACATCATGGGCCCTTTCTCTGTGAGCACACGGGGCAACCCTCTTCAACATCTTGGAAATTCGTCGTTGACTGATTTCACGAATCTGTGAATGCTCTTGCATTTGATATCGAAGTGTGCCCTGTATCATCCGGCGTCCATATGTTTGTCCATACTGTAAAGAACAGCAATTAGTGAAAGCTACTAAGTAGCACTCATTGAAAGATCATGTGTTGCATAATGAGATGGTAAACTACCAACAATAACAATACATGTACATGTATGTTGTGGGTTTATTTTATCTTTGGTTTAATCCCGGGGGTGGGGCATTTGAAATTTTATCACTGCCCTGGGGTCGGGCATTTGCCTACCCCCGGGACGACCCCGGGGCATTTGACAAGGTGAGAAAAACGTTCCGGTGTAGTCAGTCTGAGGTCGTCCATGATCTTCCATTCCTTTGTTGCTGTTCGCTGATTGATTTCATCGTTTGCTGATTAAATACTGTATGAAGTGAAATTAATTCTACGTACTATATGGATTTTTAAGCTATCCGAGGTGACCAGTTTAGTAAAAATATTTTATGTTTTTGGCCGTTTGTTAAATACAGATCATGCATTTTCAGTTCTTCGAAATTATTTAAGCATTTCTTTTAATATAGCTTATTTAATAAAACACTTATAAGTTGTGTATGTCAAAATCAAATAAATGAAAGTGTTATTGATATTAATAAAGTGTCATTGTTTTGAAAACAAATGAACAACGGAAGGGGAGACGCACAGTTATAAAATAACCGAAGCGCATTGATAATCATGATGAGTGACAGTTTTTTTGTTCTGATTTATTATTAAAATCTTGAGCAGTGTTGCTTTCTAGATGATCCCGGGGGTGGGGCATTTGCCTTCTATTTCGGTCCCACCTCGGGGCATTTGACGGACTTACTTGTCCCCACCACCCCCGGGAATTTGACATTTAAAAAAAAAATGCTAATGCCCGGGGGTTGGCCCGGGGGGGGGGGGATGGGCACCGCTGGAATTGACTGATGCATAAGTTGGCTATAATCATTTGATATCCAACAGGCATAAGTGGGTTAACTGTTTTATTAAAAACAACCACGAAAAATTGGTCATACATCCTCGTTTAATTTCATAATTTAACCAGTCTCTTTTGTTCACTGATCAGTTTTGCAGCATGTAATATAAACTTTCTATTTCAACCTCACCTGTACAATATTGGACGTGA
>OZ034968.1:5000-127985 GCA_964030785.1 Siderastrea siderea | reverse complement strand
TCATTTCTTCCAGATATTCGTCTGATATCCTTTAATCCATTAATACTTCTTTCTTTACAGAATCTTCTTATGCTTCTTGATCTTAGCCCGCCTGTTTCTGCTAACGAAATTTGTTTTCAGTCAAAACAAAAAGTTGGCAATCACAAAACAACGATAGAAAGTCAATTCAAACACTCTCGATGCGTGTAAATAAAAAGATTACATACCAGGAAACAGTGCTTTGAGTCTTTCACTGATGGCTTTGTACGAAAACCTTTGTTCAGCAAGCCCTCGTATTAATTCCTCCAAGTCGTGCAAACTCATCTTTAGCCATTTTCAAGATTTCCGCCCAGTGACCAATGCTTTCGGTCACAGTCTGTCGCGACTATTTACAAACCAGTTCCCAACCTTTCGCAAAGGGTCAGAGAGCCCTGGGTTCCAGGTCGCCTCGTTCTCATGGTGTGACTTTATGGAAACGAGGCAACAAAAATACAAAATACTGAAAATACGGGCTTGGGAATGCAGATATATTCTATATAAAACATAGGCACGCAATACGCGCAGAGCCAATGACGTTTTTTGTTTTTTCACAATATGGTGAAATTTATCCTGACAACCTATCGCCTAACCCTTCAGCCCCCCCGCCCCCACCCCCACGAAAAAAATCTTGTAGTTATCTGTTATAAAACCTGGTAATGATCGAGCAGCGTGACTACGTAACAGTTAATTATAGTGTGACATCAAAATTACGCGTGAAGTAAAGAAACCGAAGAAAGCTCTTTGCTTCACGGTTCTTCAAAGACAACATAGACAAAAACAAGTAAACTTAAACTTAAACGCGCCGTCGAAAAAAATTGCATACATAATTTAGGCAAAGATCAGTGCAAAGTTAACAATTTTACTTCAGAAATAAAATGCAAGTTGCAGTTGAACCTTTTAATTTCTTACTTCTACCGGCCAATATCCAATACTTTTCAGTGTTCGTGGACGGTCATCTTTCTAAAGGGGTTGATGCTCTGCGTGATTTGCGTGACACGCGACTCGCTTTACTTTGTTTAATTTGTAAGCTTTCAGACGTTTCAGTCAACCACCTACGTTCTTCGTACATTGTACTGTCAAAACAGGAGTCTGCCATCAAATGTACCCACAAAATTTTCGTTCGAAATCGGTTCTAACTAGCGTTTATAAACACGACTGAAATAGGTTTGCAACTCTATTTATTTCCCCTGTAGATTGAAGTTGCTTGCTTTGTAATCAAGTCGGCTATAATAATTTTCGTCTTTTTGCTTCGCAAATCGACCAAAGCATGTTTACATTTGGAAATCCAGTCCCACGGTCAAGTTATTTTTAGCTCACGTGTTTATTTTGGGTCTCAACCTACAGCCGAATAAATTTCGTTTGCTTTGCCTTCGAACAGCGCGAAAATGTTCAAATTCAGCTCGCTTTTACAAAACCTACTCGCTTTTCAGTAGATCCAACAGGTCTCAATTTGAATGCTTTGTCACATATCTGTTGTTGTTAATCTTTCGGTCGGTTCGAGATGTTTTAAGTGTTGCGTTACATTCCCAAGGCTCAAATTACAGCTGTCAACCATGCAAATTTGCTCAACATACGCTTTACACTTTGAGCCACGAGTAACTCCGAAATAACGTTTAGTATCTTGTAAAGATTTTACTCTAATTCCTTAATCACCACTGTAACTTGGATCTTAATACTAGTTTCATTCAAGTTTTTCAGTTTTAAAAATAGCTAGCAAGAAGCCGCGCAATTTCTGATTTTAGTTTGAAATGGTTTCATGTTTTATAACACGCACGCAAAATGACACCGCAAATTTTAGATTCGCTGTTACCGAGAGATAACCCCGAAGAGTTTTATGCTGTTTCACTCTAGTCTTTTAACTATCGCTAAAAACTTGGGCTTTAAATATTGTTTCTTTCACTGTTAATTAGGGATCGAAGTAACGTTAACTCCACGTTCTGTTCATACAACATCTCAAATTGGCAAGTCCGTCTTGTCTTTGCTGCTGTGGAAATTTGTACTTCGGTTAAGTAAACACAGGACTACAACGTGAATAAAATCGTGCCAGACCTCACGTACACAAAACAGGCATTCGAAGTAGATCCACACTCGCGAATGCAAAACACTTCAAAGCCCGGGGGCCTTACTTCCATAGTATTGGCTGTATGGATATGTGCTGCTGTTGAGGCAAGTGCCCAGTTTCAGTGTTCCGGTGGCACAGCCCCTCCCAAAATCCTACAGAATACCCCCCCCCCCAGCCTCACAAATCGTAAGACAGACATCCCACGTATATTGTTGATTTTTAGGCTCTGACAGTAGCCATATGACGTCACTAACGTGACGTCATTGGCTAAAAAGGAATACACAGAAATGCAGACATGAATCTCAGAATCCAAAACACAGTAAACAAACATGGGATCGAGGCAAGATAATTACAGAATGCAAAAGTCAGAAACCAACATGGAATTGAGGCAAAATAATTGCAGAATGCAAAAAACAGAAAGCCAACATGGAATTGAGGCAGGATAATTACAGAATGCAAATAACAGAAAGTCAACATGGAATCGAGGCAAGATAATTGCAGAATGCAAATAACAGAAAGCCAACATGGAATCGAGGCAAGATAATTACAGAATGCAAAAGACAGAAAACCAGCATGAATCCTGGCGAAATTCAGAACAAAATTTTGAATAACAACATTAAAATTTGAATGGCCACGTGGTACACTCATCGAGTAGGTCTGGGTGCGAGCGAGTGGAGGTATTCTGTAACACAGATTCTGCTTCAAACCACTTAACCCAAACCACTGGTATAATACATTTCGTGATACATACATGACAACATGTTTCGGTGAATTCTACCAGCTATCCAACATGGCGGGGAATAATGATCGCCGGAGTGAATCCTCCTCGTTTAAATTGTTTCCCGCAGTTCACGAGGATGATCTAAGAGCTAGATATGAAAATCGGCATGCGTACGATCTTACACAGTGTGTGCGAAAGAAAAGGAAAAGTGGACCGAGGAAAACAAAGCGAGGAAATGGCACTCAAGAAAATACTAGTGATCATAGCTGTCTTCAGGATCGGGATGCACGTGATGTGCTTCAGCCAACGCCAATTTTAGATTCCTTGTTGGTAACGTGAATCTCAGTAAGCTTATAATATTTTGCACATTTTGCACATTTTTATGTAAAAACAACTTAATGAGTTTCCTACGTTAATGTCTTTTTTAGGATTTGTCAGATAATGAAGACCTAACATGTTCAGAGACCAGTACCTGTACATCGAGTGCAGTGTCCTCATTATTCACCTACGTAACTTTGTTGGGAAACGGCAGTGCAGTCACTTTCCTCGACAGGAATTGTCTGTATTTTACATTTCCCGAGTTTGATGAAGTCACAAATAAACTGCATGTAAGGTTACTTATGTATCTTAATTATTATTATACATACAGTTAATATTTGAAGCTTATCCTCGCTACCCTTGAAAGTTTATCCAGGGAATTGATTTTCTGAAACGTATTTGTTTAAAATCCCCTCCCTACTTAGAATAATCTGGCAACCCCCCCTTCTTTGTGCCCATAAAGCAAATTACAGTAGAGCCCTTCCATGTACATAGTCATGCTGTTATTTTTCTTCTTTTAATCTCCTCCTAGTGATCAATCATTCATAGTTCTTTTCAGACTCCAAGCCAAACTTTGAAAGTGGAAGTGACAACAGCTGCCACCCCCTTCAATTCCCAAATATATTTTCTGAGATAGCATTGATGAGTTAAAATAATGCTAACACCACAGTACAGTGAATTTGTTTTAAAAGTATATGGTCGATGAAAAAATGGCTCTTTTATAATAATTTCTGTTGACTTTATTGTTAATTAGTTGGGGAAGGGAAATTAGCCTTGATGAAATTTGATCTACAGTGTACGTGAAAGGTCAAAGTCAAAAATACAACTTGAGAAAGAGATTGACTTGTGGATCACACTTACAGTTCATTGATGTTTTGCAGAATGTTTCTTTTGCAGCAAATGTAAAGCGGTGAAATATGGTATGCTTTTGCCTGCGGCGTTGTTGAACGTTATTTTTCTTATAACAGGAAAGCAAATATGTGTTTTTGAAACGAGAACCAAGGGATGGTATTTGGATGTACAAATGTGGATGCAAGGCAAGCACAAGACGAACAGATTACTTAGAGGCATTGTCATTATCAGTAAACAGAGAAAGTAAGTTTTTGGAGGGTGAATATGCAGGGAGAGGAGAGTGTCATTTTCATGTGCAAATATTGTAGTTTTTCATAGCAGAATCCATTATCCAACCAGCCAACATCTTAATTTAACAGGCAAATTGTGCACCTTTCTTTATACAGGTTTTTTGGCAGCAGAGTCTGTATATGGCAAATGTCTACATACTCAAGCCATCCAAGATCTAATGCAGGAGTTTGACGCTGAGAATGGTTTAAGCCCAGCCTCACATCCTGACAACTCTCATCTTTCTCTTGATCATAGTTATCAAGTAAGTTATTTGTTATTGATTTGACACATTTATGTATATTTTCTGTCTTTTAGAGTTAAATAAGAGTTAAAAGATAAAATCTGATACTGCTCGTCCATAATATTTATATATTATGTTCCTTCACATGCCTGGGCAACACCCTTGCGAAATAACTCTGAGAATTCCTAGGAATTCCTAAGAATATCCTAAGAATTCCTAGGAAAAAGTTCTTAGGAATTCCTGAGAATTCCTAGGAATTCCTAAGAATTTGAGGTGTGAATTTTCACGGTAAATTTGGACTTGGAATTCCTAAGATATCTTAGGAATTCCAAGTTTAAATGGTGCTGGCTTGAAATTCCTAGGAATTCCTAGGAATTCCAACTAAAAGAAAATCAAAGATAGAATTCCCAGTTACTTTCAGAAATTCCTAGGAATTCCAAGGAATGTTAAAGAATAACTGGGAATTTTTGGGAATAAGTGGGAAAAAATAGGAATATGGTCAGGAATTTGTGGGAACAAATGGGAATTTCTTAAATAAGTGGGGGAAACATTAGAAACTTGACCCGAAATGGTAACAAAAAAACAGCTGTTGGACACGATACAATATCCCTCAATTTAAAGGTCAGTTGCTGATATTTAAAGTAGACAAATCGAGGGTCTGGTTTTTTAACCGCGCTCTTGGTACAAGGGCACATTCAGTTTACCTCAGAATGTCTGTTTTCAACATATCTTCAACAGGAGTTAAATGATAAAATTAGTTCAATATCATTTTGTACCTTAAATTTTTGTTTATGAGGCAAAATTGGAAATACAATTCAACAATCATCAAGTACCGCCTTCACTGATTTTACATATAGGTCTTACCTGTTTTGGCTGCCTTCAGTTCACTGGCTGTAAGCAGTCTTCTGAGTTCGGTCCTCTGATGGCCTTATACATGTGGTCCTAGGAAAAAAATCGAAATTTTATATAAATTCTAGACCTGTCATACACTCAACATTATTAATAGGTTGCAGTGTTAATTTTCAATAAAATATAAGGTACATATGCACATGTACAGGTTTTGGTTCAAATTTTTCTTTGGTTTAAAAATTTTCAAACCAGTATAATTTTTATTTCCCTTTGTCTCAGATTCATTACCAAAATCTAAGGCAAAGGAAAATAAAAATTAATCTGGTTTGAAAAGTTTCAAACTGAAGAAAAATTTGAACAACACCATACATTTACAATTACAGTTCAAGTAGTAAACAAAATAAAGTAAACAGTCAAGTAGTGTGTTCCAAAGATGTGGAGGCCTGAGTGGCACAATAAGAATGATATCTGCACAGGCGTCCCAAACTCACGATTCGAGAAATCGATCGAATAAATGATTTATGTAAGCGTATGAATGATTTATGTAAGCGTATGAGTGATTTATGTAAGCGTGATCGAGTGGGACATGACTACTTAAAGTGCGCGGTGTTGTGTTACAATTTAGGCCGTGGGAAATTTGAGCGCTCTATAAGACTTTGTGTGGAGTTTAAAATAACGTGGAATAAAAGCGCTCGACGAAATAAAATTTTACCTTCTTTTAAATAAAATAAAGAAAATGTACTCACCTTTCTTGATTTCTGTTGTCCTTTTGGGCGATTTCATCGTTTTTGGGGGCTAAAAACCTCAAAAACCCCCAAAAACGATGAAATCGCCCAAAAGGACAACAGAAATCAAGAAAGGTGAGTACATTTTCTTCATTTTATTGAAAAGAAGGTAAAATTTTATTTCGTCGAGCGCTCTTATTCCACGTTATTTTAAACTCCATACAAAGTCTCATAGAGCGCTCAAATTTCCAACGGCCTAAATTGTAACACAACACCGCGCACCTCAAGTAGTCACGTCCCACTCGATACGCTTACATAAATCACTCATACGCTTACATACATGTACATGTAAATCATTTACTCGATCGATTTCTCGAATCGTGAGTTTGGGACGCCTGTGATATCTGAAGCTAAGCTCTCACTTGAGTGACATTCACATTGCTTTAGCATTAAGTGATAGACCATTTCAAATCCTTAAAAACACTAACCAGGGAAGAATTTTCTGATACACCATAAAAGAACACTGTAGTTAATGAATACACGGTGATGGCTTTCACATGTTCATGTATGGGGTTCTCAAAATTCTCAGACTAATAATTATGTTCTAATTGAATGAGTGGGAAGGTAAGACAAGAAAATGTTTGGCTTAAGGCTTAATGCTTGGCATATCGACCAAATGCAGGAGGTCTGTGTGCCATGCCTGAGAGCCAAATACATGGTATTTTACCATCCACCTGGACCTATGAGTGTAGATGTAGGTGTTGAAATGGAATGAGACCCCAAGAAAAGCTGAATCTGAGGTGTTCCCTTTTAGCAATCAGGAGCTCTAACCACTTTTATTGTACAGAATGTAGCTTACACATGAGTCTAGAAGGAGCTATATTGTAGATCATTGCTTACAAGGTCACCATATAGTCAGGATGCCCTCAACACTTCCCTTTCTAGCCAAATGCAGGACATGATGTAGTATGAACCTAGTAAGATTATCTACCTCACTACCAGTTTCCTTGCAGCTTAATTTATTTAGTAAAATGTATCATGTAGTTCAGCTGGAGTGCAGAAGGTCAGGGGTTTGATTTAAGTCAAGGGACTATTTACTATAAATGTTCTGCTTGCTAGACGCAACATGCTGAGCACATTTTTAAAATTTTTAATATGTTTCATCCTGGTTACTCTGCCATCTTAAAAAATATAATCGTTTTTGGTTAATGCATGACCAATCTCTGTAGTTATTTACAATATTTAGCGCATGGTGTTTGTTTCAGTGACTGTTCAATATTGTAGTCACAATGTACATGTACATGTAGTCCACTATAATCTACACGAAGTATTCATGTCTTAATAGTTCAAGCAGTTATCACCAAGGAGATATTGCCTTGATATGACATGAATCCATGGCAGAGTTCAACAACTCCAAACTCTGTGTACGTAATTCTGTCATAATCCCTGAAAAACAGCCTGCGACCCAAAGCCTAATTACATGTTACAGGTACTACCGGTATGTTTAAAGAAAACAGATCTAAGCAATACAAATTGAAGTGTTACAATGAGGATTCTAATGTACATGTTTGAGTAACTTACCTGATCAAGTGTGATGCATTTCTTTGCCATGTACAATGTGCATCAACAAACTGTTTTGCTGTAGAACTGGGAGTACATACAATGTGTACATACGTAGACCCTGAAGAAAAATATTCTGATTAATAAAACTTTGGCTCATAAACAATAAATTAATTTACCATGCACTAATATTAAGCTAAGGTGAACGCAAACCATACTCTAATTCTATCTACACCACCGTGCATGTAGTACAGTACTTTGCAGATCCTAGGAGATTGTTGAAGGAGCAATGTACTGTAGATTTACAATGTATATGCATGCAGAGGTTCAGTTTTAACTGAAATTTAACTTCTAGTATGTAACTAACAGTGTCAGCCATCTAGCCCAGTTGATTGTGTTACAGACTTTTCAATAATTTTGCAATCAAAACAAGAATTAAGGTCATTCCCCCGAAATAATATTTAACATATTTTTGTCAATCTTTCACAAGTTGTTATCTATCGTGCAGTGTTTTGAAATATAAAATAAAAAGAATAGGTCCCCATGTCCGTTCACGAGATATCATCGTCTCAAGTTACCCCATAATTCCATGCAATTTTGCCTGACAAACACATGTGTACTTGATCAGTTTATGCTACTTTCCATAGGAACAGGAAGCACATAATTAAAGCAAATCTTGAAACAATCCACTAGATGTGAAATACCGATAACAAGGAACAATTTGCTAGATGTTTTATGGCAGATGCTCGAAGCATCAGCCGAAATTGACTTCAAACCTTCCTCACGTGCGTGTTCTCGAGGTCATGATTTCATCTCCATGAGTAATGCGTTTCTAGCAATAACCTTTTTTTTGAACATGTGTTTTTTTCTAAGTCTTTGAACAAAAAGAGGATGAACGGTAGGTCAAAAATAAGTGGAAAAAAAGATAGGTCACCATGCTTGTTTAAGAGTAAATGACCTTTCTTTTCCCTGGTGAGCTTAGCCTCATGGGAAATCCATTACTCCCTGGACATGTGCACGCTGTGAGCGCGCGCTAATGACGCCACAAATCATGCGCATTAAGGATGCGCAATGCAATACAGGGCAATGACCTTTAAAAAATTAGTGTGATACAAAAGATGTTCAGTAAGTTTAATTAATATTTGGTTCATGCCAGTCGTGCAAAGGACTTACTAGAATCTAGCCTGCGAGCAGGCTCACTTAGTGTGCTATTCGTCAAGTATCTTGGCGGCGGAAGTCGGCAAGCAAAGTGAGCCGGCGAGAAGAATGGTGCGAGGAAAAGTGAGCCTGCAGAAAAGCCACTGAATTTTGAATTCTCCGCGTTCATCCATGAACACAGCATTCTGATTGGTTTGAAATGACACATGATAACAGACTTTATTATAGTGACAAATAACAAGCAAAGTGGTGTTATTGGTTGTCACCTTTCTTGGTTTCTTAGACTGCGAGAAGTCTCTTTCTTCTTCTAATTTTAGCGAGAAGGAAAATAGGACAACTGTTCACAGTCTGTCAGTTTTTCAATCGATTCAATTTCTTAATGTGACTCAGCTGGTTGCATCTGGTTAGCGACTGCAGTTTTGTGTAATTTTTTGGAATATCAGTCACACTGGTTTTAGTGCATGGTGGTTTTCAAGCCTATCTTCTTGGGATCTCTGTAATGACAGGAAATGTAACATCTTTTTTTGACCATGCAATGGGCATTATCTTGCAGTCATTGTTACACTAAGTTCAGTTATTTGTCATTGTGGGAAGATGGTATCGCTTGTTCCTGGTTACAGATGTTTGCAACGCATAATGTAAGGGTGATTGGTCTTCTGAGGTAGCACCTCAATACTCTTTGTTATAGTTGTAAATTTCATATCCCTGGAGTTTGATATTTTTAACTTCTACAGCGTATACTGATTTCGAATAGAACACATTTTTAAAAATGTAGACTTTCAAAAAAGTCCTTTGTCCCATTTTATATGGTGCAGGACTTCGTCGCTCCACCGCTTTGCAGCCTAAAAAGCTTGCTCCACTCATTTTATGGCTTTTGTGCTCTGAAACTCGTGAGGTCGACTTGTGGCAAGTCTAATTTAAACGCGGCAAAAATTGTCAACCGTGTTTATAATTTTCTTTTACACTATTCTGGTACATTCATAAAGAACTCGATCCTCTCAAGTGTGAAAATCTGCTGTGGTGTTTGATTAAATTTTGCTTCGCTTGCTGATTGGTTAGATAATTGATACCTTGACAGTTAAGACTTGTCACCTCACAGGGGCGGAATTCAAAATTCAATGGCTTTCGTGCAGGCTCACTTTTCCTCGCCCCATTATTCTTGCCGGCTTGCTTCGCTCACTGACTTCCGCCGCCAAGATACTCGCGCGAATAGCACACTAAGTGTGCCTGCTCGCAGGCTAACTAGAGTCAGTTCAACACACTTTACACAGGGCACGAAATTGTGCCTAATACAGTTGCCAATGTGCCTAAACTTTCTGCATTGTCAACCAAATCCTGAAAATTAGGTAACAAGAATTCTTCATCACACCCTACCCAAAGACCATGTGAAATTTTCAGTTATAAAATGGGGTTGGAAGGCCTGGACGACTCCTACTTCACGCCTTTGTACACTGCACTTTATATACATGTGTGTATCTCAGTCTTTCGACCAATGCTGCTTCTTGCATTTTTGTAGTGGGTTTAGTTTGGAGGATTTTCAAATGGTGACTGAATTGAGCATTACAACTTAAATGTCGCACTTCCAAGACTTTGATCTTGAGGTCACATCGATCTTTCTCAGATCACTATACGATGGAGTTCAGTTAAATATGACCTCGGATTGTCTGTTAAGCGACATATAAGGTACGTTGAATTTACCTCATTTAAGAACGCGATAGGTTTTTCAGCCTCTCATATTTGAATTTGTCACAGACAATTATTAAAGAATCTAAATTACTATAATCTGCAACATGATGAGTTTCTTTCCTGATGTTTGTAATGCCCGGTCCGGCTTAATATTGTGTTTAATTCTGTCGCAGGATGTTGTGTTTCGCATCACGGAGTGTGATCCAAAGACCCCTTTCGTCAAGAAATTGAAGTTTTAACATTTTTAAAGCTATGCAATGTGTAATAGGAGGCTGAGCTCTGCTTCATTCAAACATGTGTCTTTAACCCTCTTGACATTATGTGAGTTTCACGTCTTGGGGTTTTATATGCCCACATGATAAATTATTGCTCAGTACATGTATCTAGGCACACACTGGACATTCACAAATGCTGGGAACAAACCCATGAATCTGGTAAGCACTTTAAAATTGTTGATTGCAATGAAAATCTTCCATATGCAAACCCCTTAAAAAGGAAACTTTTTGAAATGCACAAAATTCCACCTTAAGCCACTGGAGCATTGTGAAATGCAAATGAAAAAGACCTGAAGTTGCTATTATTCGAGGTCTCATTCTAATTTTATGAAATCATGTTGTTACATATCACTATCTTTGATTTAAAAAATCAATAATATATTTAAATCACACAAAACGTTTAAGAACTCACTCCTTCTAAATTGGCAAATGTATGTTCATTTCAAGTTCAATCGCCTTTGACTGGTCATTGAAGAACAATTTACAGATATAGGCTTTTAATGCATTCAATTTCATGTGCTCACATATCTGAGAGAAACTGAATTGTTGCTTAGCGTGTAGGCAACATGAAATTACCTTCAACTAAACTTATTATGAAAAGCGTTAGTCACTCTGCTAACACATGGTTTTGAATTCGTTATTACTTTTAACCAGTGAGAATTAACACTGTCCACCCTGGGGGCAATTTTACTGAACAACGGCCCTTTTGATTTCTGTTCCTTGAAGAATTGCACGCTTTATACACTGTATTAAGGCTTGTTACACTCATTTGGCAGAATGTCGCAAAGAAGGGAACTAATTTGTTTAAGCCCTCGATAGAAAATAAAATGTAAGTTACTCACCTTGAAATCGGTTAGTCTGTTTACAACCATCTTGAATCGAACAAATATCCACCATCTTTACTATCAACTTCCACTAAAGCAATTTGGGTTGAGCCTCACTTATCGTAAGCGAAAGTAGTCCAAAAGAATAGTGCAATAAACCATTTTCGCGTATGATAAACTTGCAACCTTGGCACAGTTCACCTCAACGTAATTTGAAAATGGCCGCCTCGCCGGTTAGACAGCCATGCGACCGGGCCGCTTTAAAGAGGTCATGTGATTTTCAACCGCACGCTTAAAAATTGCAGGCGCGCGTAGCCAGTGACCAGTGATTCTTTCCTGGAGTGTCGGAGTGTTCGTATTTGGTGGCCATCGCCGTGTCGTTTATGTACGCCAGAAAGGAAAACATGGATAGTTTTTTTATTCCAGTGGTTGAAGAGTTGTAGTATTCGATGCAGAGCTACCTTCTCTTACATAAAGGTACAGTATTAATCTTTAATTTCTTGAACAGATTCTAAACTATGTCTTATGCAGTTGGACGCCATTGGGCCATTCCATTTAATGTATGCACCCCCACTAAAAAGGGAGATGTTTTTTAGAGATCAAAGCAACCGACATAGTTACTCCTTCATAAATGACTTTTGAAACCCCCTCCCTTCCCTTTAGGATTTCCCTGTACCTCAATGGGAGTGGGGGGGGGGGGGGAGTTGTCGACAGAAAAGCCGAGTATGGCGCCCACACATAAACATCCTGTGAAAAAAAGGGAGCTTCATTTGAAACATATTCAAATTTTAATAATGAGTTAGACTTTAAGAGGAAGATAGAGTATAATTCGGAGATATCGACTTTTCTTGCCATTGAATAGGTTGAATAAAAGAATTATTTGTATGCTCAAGTTTATACAGCTTTAAATCATCAAGGAGCACTCTCGTTCTGCAACCAGTTCAGAAACGATCTTTACAACAGCTCGCTTTGTATACAGTGCAGCAGCACAAACATTAATATTAATCAAACTGTTACTCAGTCAAAAGATTGGGTACAGCTGACCCTGTGGTCGACAAGCAAAAAATTAAGAATATCTGACCCCATTTGCATGTCATTGAATAAGAATGGTCTCTTTTGTTCATATTCAAAACATTGATGCACTTGTAAATAAGTGGCTGGGGGTTCTTAAATCCCTTCCTCGACATTACCTACTGTTGTATTCATTTTCTTTACTAACATGAAATCCACAAGAAAGTGAAGTCATTAGAGTGAAATAATCACAAGTCCTGTCGTCAACTGCGTGATACGCTCTTAAAAGTCGTTGTTGTGTAATTGTCTCCTAATAATAATATGTACTTATTGACTGAGGGGGAGGGCTGGATGGGAAAGTATTTGGCTCTAGCGCATGGAAGACGGGCAGAGTAGTTCCATGCGCCATGACCGAGATCCAAATATTTTGCTGTCCGGCCTGACCTAACTTACAGCGCAATCAAGAAGTATTTTATCATACCACCATTTTAGGGCTGAATTTGATTGGAAAGTTACGGAAAGGTCTTGATAAATACTAAATGAATGAAGACTTGCGTGCGCACTATAGTAATCAGGTGACAATGTGTGCGGAGCTGGACAGCTCTTCTGGATCAGCTCACACCAACCTACATGTATCTGCCCCTACACACATCATTTCCTGAGTATTAATTTTCAATAAAATTGCATGAGTGAGGTCGTACGGTGGTATGATAATAGTATTTATTTGAAGGCATCATTTCATGACTTCTCTTTTCCTTTTATTTTGTTCTTTATTTTCAGAGGTAAATTTCAACTGGCAAAGTAAGAGGACATTGTGGAAAAAAGTGTTCTTTCTTAAAGGGAACTCTGCAAATCCATGCCTAGTACACTGCCTAACTTCAATGGAGTGTGGTTGAAGCTGTGTCCTGAACAATTTTTTTAAGATAATTTATAGTTACTTGTGTCATGGACAATTTTTAAGGATATGCTTTTTTTGTAAACAGAAAAAATTAGTAGTAGCATAAGAAGATGCTTTTGCTGCTTTGGTACATGTATGTATTCATCCTTTATTCAGTTAGTGTCCTCAATTCAACAAGCGAACTAACACATAATTTACACAAGGAATTTATTTATTTATTACTTTTTGAGTCATGTATGTGCCTTTCAATTTTGTTTGCCTGACCTGTCCTCAAAGGTTCAGGAATACCGCAATGTTTAGAAAACAAGTTAAGACTTGTTTGACTGTGTGATACATTAAATGTCCTTTTTCATAACTTCCTGGAAGTTCCAAAGACATTTTACTGAAAAACCCTCAACTCGAAGTCTGTCAAGTATTTAAGTCAGGGACTTAAATTTGCTATTCCAAGTAAATTGCCAATATTTCTCATATTTAATTCAGTCATTCCTATTTATTCTCATAAATTCCCAACCATTTTTATTAGCCCAAGCCATTTAATTTAGCCATTCCCATATATTCTCAGACATTCCCAAGCTCTTTCATTATCAGTTTTGGTATTATTGGGAATTCCTAGGAATTTCTAATAATTCCAAGTACAGTTTTAACACATTGCCATATATTCCCAGAAATTCCAAGCTTTTATGTTTTTCCTAATTTGCATGTCTTCGAATTGTTTGAAATTCCTAGGAATTCTTAAGAATTCCTAGGAATTCCATCTTTTCTGGGAATTCAGTTCGCAAGGGCATGTTTGAGTCTAACCATAATAATTTCTTCTGGGCCTGGAGGAACTTTCTGTATTAGGTACATGTAGCTTATGTTTTATAGGTGTGGGACTTCTGAGAACTACGCACTTAACACAGAGAACTCAATAATGTCTTAACTATAGGAAGTGACTTTTTCAGATGTGCATACGTGTAAATGCTTTTAATTATTGTACTTTTATTCCCTTTTAAGGTTGTTTCAAATGGTAACTTTTTGCCAGTCAGTGGGGGACAGTTTACAGTTTTTGTTGCCGGTGATAGAGATGATGGTGTGGTAGGTCTCAAGGGTGGGAGTATGGCTTGTTTCACTTGTGATTGCCAGACTCACAACTGCGAGCATGTTTTAAAGTTAACAGCTTCAGAAGAGGAATTAGTTCATGAAATGCCAGCTTTTTTGGTTGCTTTCTTTTCTGAGAAAAATTTCAGGTCTTTCCCAGCAGTATCCACTGCATCACGAAAAGAATGGCTCATCAAGCCTGTGTCAGAAAAGAAAATTTTGTTTGATTTAAGAGCGCCTGTCTGTAAAAATCAGACAAAATCAAAATTCCGCGGCAAGGGTGGAAAATTCGATTTCTTTCATATTTTAATGTTAGATAGGTTAGGGTATAACTAAAATCACTGGATACTTTTTTTGGCAAAATATCGTTTTATTTCAAAGAAAAATGCAAATAACGAACTTCCGTTAAAATCGCCATTTGAAGCAGTAAATTATGACATCAATTTGAGGCGTTCGCGTGCAAAAACAAATCCCTCTGTCGTCTTTTAAACACTCAATTTTACTTTTGCAATCTCTCAAGAGCTTCAAAACTGATTTTAGTAGAAACTGCGTTGTTCTTTGTGTTTGAAATAATTTAATTTTGAAAGTATACATTTCTCATCAGGAAAAGTACTTCGTGAATTAAATTATTTTTCACCATGTGCTAAACCTTCAAATCGATTCAGCTTCTGGCTGTTGAATTAAGAAAAGATGTTCTCAGGATTGCTGCAAAAATTTCTTTGGGCAAATGATTGAGAGCGACGCGAGAGCTTTTCAAAGTTCGTTAAAATGCAGGTTGTTTGACCCTTCTTGGCAACATTCCATTCGCGAGTCACGCACATATTTTAATGTGTTTCGACCCATATGAGATCGAAAACGTCAAACAGAAAAACAGTTCGAAATGCTCTTACCTCATTTGCTGTAGAGGACAGGTCCAGAGGCCATTTCCGAGTGATTCTCTTGCCGTTCGACGTATTTTGGTCCTGTTGATGACATCCAATGAACACCGCCAACTGGGTCAGTGTATTGTAAACGGTCGAACAGCTCAACAACAACCTTTCTTCCAAAACGTTCGACATCTTTCTACACTGTGACATCTTACTCAACGGTTCAGTTGCTGGTCAGTGTTGCTTAGTTGGCAATACACAAAAGGTTTTTATCACCACATGTCGCCGCTAACGTGGCCAGAGTTCTATCTAGAGCCGCGTCACGCAATGCAAATCATCGGAATGTACATTTTACTAGAGGGTAGGGGAAGGGCAAAATCTGCTCTGATTCTTTTTAAACGGCTCAGGGTTCGAGAAATGGGAGGAACTAGTAATGGACCAAAAATACGAAACAAAATTAGTGCTACATTTAGGCACCTCAACCTCCCGTGCCAGAATGCAGAAAAAGTAGTCACCCCTCGGCGTGAGTTGTAGGCATGCAAATAACAATGTTCGAACATGAAAATTAGCTAAAAAGGGTACGTGTACTAGCTTAAGTTAAAAACCTCTTCAAAACGTCGAGTCCAGAACATTAAGATCGTTTTTATCAGGGAAATTGCGATGTGACTAACTAGTTTGTTCTTATTGTTTTGGCTTAGAGGGGGGACCTCGGACTTTTTTTTTTCACAAATTGCTTCGTTACACAGAAGACTGTTGTTGTTGGTTCCATTCTCTTGTTGTCGGAGTTTGTGGTTACAACACCAGACGAATCAAAAGCTTGAAAACAATTGTTCCCTTACTTTCATACAACAAGAATACCCAGGCCCGTAGAAGGGGGAGGGGGGGGGGGGGGCTCGAGTCCCAGAAGTTTTGGAAGTTGAAAAAACATTACAATAAATGAGCCAAAAAATATATAATTAAAACGAGTTAATGTGCAACGAATAGTCTTAAATGCTGATGCTAAAAGTTCCTTTTATTATTTTACAACCTTTAACAGGGTTTGACATTTGTTGAGTCACTAGCCACCGGGCAAGTGGGCTTCAAAAATCTACTACCCCATCGCACATTTCAGTCGCCCAGGTTCCTTACCAATGTCTTTCTTCACCCATATCACCTTGACCCTGGCAGTATAGCTTTACTGTGAAGGACCTTAATGCCTTTAATAGCTAAGCGACTGCTGTGTAGTTGCTGCAAGCTTTAAGCTCATCATGTTGTTTTAAAACAAGTCTAAGGAACAAAACTATTTTTATCTCACCAATCGAGTGATAAAAGTTACGTTAACGTTTACGAGAGTTAGGTAAAACAGGTCCGAAATTCGTAGCTTGGCTGTCGAAATGTTTTAATTTTAACAAACCTAGTAACTTTAAGGGTACTTTTTTAAAACTGATGCTATAAATCTGGTGGATGTTGCCAACAACTTTGTCGGCGAAAAAGCAAACAGGAAGCAGCTTTTTGGCAAATTGTCAACGAAGGATGTCCCCAAAAAGGTGTCGTTTTTGAGGAAATCGACACAAACTGTGGCATTGTGAACAGACTTAGTATCTATGTGCACGAGTGTTCATTTTGAAGGGGGGGGGGGGAAGGCTTTGACTAGGCCAATTTGCTCGCAGCATTTATTTCAGCCTTGGTGCGGCCCTGATACTACCAAAAGAGGTGCTACACTACTGGATACCACAAGTTACAAGTCAGTTTTTACAACGAACGCTTGAATACAATGACGATATGTCCCAGCCATCGTGCAAAACTTGGAATAGTGTCTAGCAGAAGCTGCAGCACAAGGGGCCCGGACACGGTATGGAAAAGGAGAGTGGCCAAAAAGTGAAAGAGGACTGGGGAAAAAGGGATCTGAAATTATCTTACGCAGGACTGGTTCGCTTGTAAAAGTTGGATCTGGTGAGTTTTATATTCGCTTGTGGACTATCCGAATATCAGCCAGGTTATCGATGGAAGCCTCACTCTTCTCTTCGTCCTCATTAAGGTGTATGTAGAACGTGAAAGAGGTAACAGACGTTTAAGGGCAAGATGCTTGACGTGTTTCTGTTATGATATCCTCATTTCCATTATGATAAGTATGCTGGCTGCTGGGAGAGATCTCGCTCACTGGGAACCTGTCTCAGTAAGATTCGTAAACAGAAATTCAGGAACAGAACCTCATTTTTGTTACCATGGTTACGTGCCATATTTCACAGTCTTCAAACAGCACTGGCGTGCTGTTAGAAGCCCCACTCATTAGTCAGGACACACTAATGTAGACTAAATCAAACAGCTGACAAGACAGCACAGTTAAACACTTCGATTGCACCCAATTGTTACGAAGAGAGAACCCTTCCTGTCCAAAACTCCATCCAACCCTTTAACAGCGAGCTGACTTTCACTCGTGATATAACTGTGCCTTGAACCGGTCCTGTGCCAGCTGAGAACCAGGAGACTGACACCAATGATCATAGGTAGAATACCAGTGCTCGTCAGTTAACAAAAGGGAGCCCCTTGTAGTTATAGGTTTTCCCCGTATTAAAGTCGGGTCTAGTTAATAATAGCGCCACTTCTGTTGCACCACTCACCTGTAACCATGTCTGTAAGCTTGTACAACGGTTGGAATTGCGTTTCAGACTACTAGGCTAGGGTAGCAAATACAATTTTTAATGGTTGTAACAACACTGGTAATAAGTAAGAAAGACACACAACGCCATTAAAACCACGAATAATCCCTGCAATGAACACTGTATGTTATTTTACTTCACCTCAAAGGTTTTGCCCTTCCCCTACCCCCTAAAATGCCTTTGATACGCATTGCGTGACAAACCAAATACGCACGCGCCGCCATTCACGTTTGGTCCCAATTTAGCAGTCAAATCTGATAATGCTTTTGTGCACTGTGTTTAAAAGACGACAGAGGGATTTGTTTTTGCACGCGAACGCCTCAAATTGATGTCATAATTTACTGCTTCAAATGGCGATTTTAACGGAAGTTCGTTATTTGCATTTTTCTTTGAAATAAAACGATATTTTGCCAAAAAAAGTATCCAGTGATTTTGGTTATACCCTAACCTTTCTAACATTAAAATATGAAAGAAATCGAATTTTCCACCCTTGCCGCGTTATGTTTGATTTTTACAGACAAGCGCTCTTAACTGCCTCCCAGAAAGAGACATTCGCAGCGTTGGAAGAGGTCTTACTCTCTAAGCAGGCTCCCACTGGACTGGTGCAATTCATTCCTGAGCCTTCTGCCACACCTGAATGCCCAAAGTGTTCTTCAAGGTGCATCGAGCAGTGCAGTAGACAAGCTTTGTGCTTTTTGAAGAAGAAGGTTTTCCAGTGTGAAGGTAGGCAAATGCTATTTCTTTTTAAAAACACTTCTTGTTTTAAGTTATTTAAAAATACTAAACAACGTACCTGTGAGCAACATACCTGTTCTTAATAAATATTTTCTTTCCTTGTCATTTGCTGATTTAATTTATTACATGTCTGCACACTGCAAGTGTACACATGTATGGCTACTACTTTGGTGGAAAGGTGTAAGTCTGACACTAGACTAAGTAGTATAATTGATAATATAACACTTACAAATACAACTGTAAAATAGAGAACATCTCACTTGCTTTGAAGGGCATCCCGTATGTTAAGTAATTTTGTGTGTTTGTCTTATTGTCAATATTTCTGTACGTCTATAGTCCTGACGCTGCAATTTATACATTGCACTGCAGTACTATTTAATAAAGTGCAAAAAAATTGGCAATGTTGGTTTTCTAGTGTTTACACAGGTGGCATATTTCAAAATCCTGATATGTAGTTCGATTTCATGTTTATTGTTTCAGCATTTCATTTTAATTGTGCTAACCCAACCTGTGATGGAAGATTGGAGTTCCACGGTGCTGAACTTACGCTGTTAAACATGGGTTCCTACTTGTTATCATACGAGGTGTTGAGAGATTTCATGTTTCACTTCCTCAAGGGAAGGTAAATGGGATTCAACGTCTTCATATGCTTTCTTTTAGAATCGTCAGACTCTTTCCTTTGCACAAATCTCAGTGTATTTTTAGATGAGGAACAACTGATCTTTTAGAATATTATTGTCAGATTCTTTTTCTTTGCACAAACCTCAGTGTATTTTTAGATGAGGGACAACTGATCTGAAGAAATATTAACTTTATTAATTATGGTTAACATTAAAAACATTACAAGGAATTACGATATTTCCAAAAAATAAAATGTCTTGATTCTGATGCTGAAAAACTCATTTCCGTCCTCTATAAGACCTGCTTACTATATTAGAGTTGCGAGTGACACATCTTTACATTCTACCTCCTGGAAGGTGTTAGTCTGGCACCTCCACATAACCTCTACATTTGCCTCTATACAGAGACACTCTGTCTCTACTGTCATTTTTTTCTTTTCTCATAATATTATTTATTTTTTTGAGTTGGGGAATTATTTTAATTATATTTTGTAGTTCAAAGAATTAGTTTTTGGTTTCCTCTCCATAATCTGGAATACAGGGATCTTTTATTGGCTCAAATTTTGTTACACTGTGTTACCAGTCATTATTAGACTGATATAGTTACTCAATATTGATTTGAAAGGAGAAAACAGTGTCATTATCATAAAAACTTTATTTTCACAGTTCCTTTGTTTGTGATGTATTTATTATACCTGTCTCATCTGCCATATCTTCATGAACACTGCATTTTTGTTTGTTGAAGTTTTTTACATGTACATGTACTTTTCTTTCTTTCTAGGTGCACCCTTTTTACATATTATAGTGGTTGGCAAGAAATCATGCATGATGCCAGTGTCTTGGATTTCCAACGGTTGCTATCTTACCATCACTGGAGATTTGGATGGTACAGCTTCCTTGATCTCCTTGACATCAATTACAGCGAGGGCTTCTGTTGTCCCATTTGTGGTTCTGCGGATCTGGATACTGCTATTTGTGATGCCACAGCATTGTCTTTCAGGCAGGAGTTATGCCACTCATTAAAGAATTTAAGTTCGAATTCAAACCAGTCGGGAAGGCGATCTACTGGACCGCGGGGAATAGGAAGATAAGTAACATTAATTTCTTTTTGTTATGATTGTTATCCCGGATAGTAGAACAGTAGAACCTATGCTTATAGCCACTCTTGTACAAAGTCTCCTGCACCATGTGTGAAAGGGACACCAAACTTTAGTATGTGTACCAGCAATTTGTCTACTAATACTTATCATTCTTAACACATCTCTTGTATGCTGACTCGGGGTCTATTCCAAGGTCTGTAGGAGATAACATAGCATCCCTTACACAGAAAGTAGAAGAGACAATGCACTTTAATTGTCATTCTCTCAGTCAATTAACTGTCTTGAAAGCCAATATATTTGTCAAATGCAATTTTGATTAAACTTCTAAGCATTATTTTGAGAGACCTATATCTGTAAGTACCAAAGGAGCTCAGACACAATTCTTTTTAACTGGTAGCTTTTGGTCAATTTCCTTGTATACCTCACTTTGTGTTCAAGTAATTTACTTTTATATTTTCATAGTCGAGGGAGGTATTAAGGCTGTATTTAGTTATTGTGAGCCCATGGTGGATGGCCCAGCACTTTGTAGTCTGCCATGTTTCTGCCAACTGAACTGATTAGGCTGCAGTATAATGCTTTTAATGTTTTGTAGTTCATGTATTGTGTGGAGATGATAATGGGGACACGTGCATCCTCATGCATGTACAGTATGAAAATAATCGATGCCTATTACTGATGGTTAAAATCCATATACTTTTCTGGTAAACACCAATAAGCAGTTTTGCATCTAAAAAAAGAAACGTTACATGTATCAAGGAACTTAAGCAGTCTAATTTCTTACTGTACCATTTTTACAAACAATTTCAGCATGAGTTGATTGTATTCCTTGAAAACAGTTATCGGTAGTTAAACATAGAAGACTTGTATACTTATTATTATTTTTTTCCTGCACTAGGCACCGTGATCGAGGTTATCTTGCAGAAAAATATGTCCGATCGATGGTTGACAAAGTGGGTCGAGACGTGAGTGGTGTTGATGAAACAACTATGGTTTCTCTGCATGTTGAGTTACAACGCTGCGCACCACCTTTGGATGGCTTCCTCGCTTGGTGCATCTCCACCTTTGGTACTGATATTCCCTTTCCTCCAGCTATATCTGCCCTTTTTATTGCTCTCGGAAAGCCCTCACCTGTATGTGCCCTTCTTCCGCAGTTCGAGTCACTAGACTCTCTGTACAAGAAACTTGTCGATAATGTGCCTGTCAAGCAGTCTCCTGGTGATCTGCTCCTTCTCCAACAGTCCTGTCCACTGTTGTTTGACACCACAAGCCTTGTTGAAGGAGACAATCTTCCCAGTGCTTTGTGCGGCCTAATAAGTGACCTATTAGAGAAAGCGAAGGCACCTTTCAATGTTGACTCCTTGGCAGATACAGGATCACAAGAAATTATCCATTTGCAGGATCTTGAATATTTTCCTTGTCTTCCCGTTGTGAGAAGTCGTGGAAGCTTTTGCTTTGATTGTCATGCTCCCTCTGACACCTGCACAAAAAGGAGTACAAGGCATACAACTTTACTACCTGGAATTTTTTTGGTGCATTGTAAACATGGTATGGCGACATCATCTTGAAAAATTGTTGTTTATTTGAGTTGCAAAATTATTTTTCATAACTTTTGTGCTTCTTTTTAAATGGAACTTACATGTAACCTTACCTTAATTTTGAAGTGGACAACTTGCTTTTGTTACACCTACATGACTGTACATTTGCATCTACAGCACTTTAACTGCCTTTGCTAAACTTGTTTTCACTGTGGTGTTCAAGTATTCATGGTAACAATGTTTTGTGATTTCAAGAGAAAATAATTCAAATTGAAATTACATGTGTTATTTCTCGTCTTTCAGGGATTACATATGGATTTAGTGTAATGCATTCCAACGAGTCACCCAATGTTCCTTTCACGGTATTTAGGATGCGCTTTTCGAGAGGTAATAATGAAACAACAAAGTTAATTTGTTGTCACTTTGGAGATGTAGTTACCATTATTTTGATTTCAAATCTTGATGGACTGCAATCATCATCGTCGTCGTCTTTATTCTTATAGCAGATATTCATATGATTATTTGTTGTTGTTCCAACACCTCGTGTTATTGTGTATGATAATGCTTGCAATTTGCATGCCTACTCACTCAATCGGGATCCTCTGTTTTTCAAGAACACTCAGTTTCTTGTTGATCGACTGCACTGGCGTGACCATACAGGTACATACTTGTGCAACTGAAAATACTTTGCTATTAAGAATTGTCAAATACTCGAGTGTATACAGAAGTGTAACAACCAGTTGGTTTTCAAGCTTAAGGCTGTGTTTTAGTATTTTTAATGATCTTTTTTGTTGTGAAAAATTCTTAAACTAGGCAACGAAAATCCTACATATATATCAGGTTTTTGTCATGAGATTCGTTTATAAATTATTAGTTCTAGATATGTCTTGTTTTCTATTTTACTAACAGAAGCCATAGTATCTTTATCGGTCTTTTGATCGGTCCATTAGTTCGATTTAATACCCCTTTATTTTGTCCTTGTTTTATTCGCTTGTCACCATTTAGTTTTGAAAACCACAGTGAGCTAAATCTGGCAGGTCTAACTAAAGGTAGTGTCTTCCATAAATCTGCATCTCTTTGTAATTAATAAGGCAATGTAGGCTAATCACTTCTTTAATTGGTTATCTTAACCAACTCACATTTCTTTGGTTTTTCTTCAGGCTGCTCAGAGGCATATAACCTTTCGCGGTATCCACATTGGGATACTTTAAACAGTCAAGCAGCGGAACAAGCGAATTCCTCCTTGAAATATGTTAAAGGATCCTTGTCGTACATGAATCAAAAGAACTTCATTAACCATTGCAAATTTTTCATATGGTACAGAAATTTGCAGCGTCGCAAACAAATGTCTCCATGAACACATTTTGTTGTTTTGATTTATACGAGGTTGTTCATCTTTTCTATGACAACCAACAAGCAGTTTTGTGTGCCTGAAGCAACTGAGAGTATTTCTGTTTCCTCTGGATAGTTACCCCATTATGCGAAAAATTAGGCATTAATTTTGTTCGCTAGAGCACCAACACTGGGGGAAATCACCAATTTGACGTATTTGTCAATTTCAGATAAATGTATGTAAGCTTCAGCATACAGTGTTAAAATTTTTTGTCATGTTTACGTGTAGTACTTTAACGTTATTTGGAATGGCCTGTGTTTTCGATGTGAGTCATATTAATATAGACGTATTTTCTCCTTTTATCTCTAAAACAACCGAAAAAAGAAGAGTGTTACTACGTTATAAGCCAGGTTATGAAAACCGTTTTCAGAAAACCAGAAATCGACCAGTTCACGCCCGGCCCCGGGAATTGATGTTTTCATGTAGCAGATTTTACACTAAGGATGCTTGTATGTTACAAAGCTACCCCCGCCTCTCCTACCGCAGCAACAGCAGCATAATGTTTGCTGGTAGCCATTTGTATATGTGTAACTGATCGAAGAAGGACAACAAGGATATGTTTTTTGCCATAAGAGCACAATAGCAGAGATCGGCCCTCAAAGACCTCAAACAACCGGTACATTAACCCCTAGACCACTGCTCCCCAAACTATGTGAAACCTCCCCTGGTGCTGTGCCTTGACGTGGCGGGGAGGCTTGTGTGCCCTCATGACAACTGAGCAATACGGGCTGCATCCTTTTTCTCCTGGCAGGTCTAATTTTTCCGGATTGGTCTGTTGGCGAGGGTCAGACTAAACAGCACCCCGGTCCACTAGTTTGGGGGGGGGGGAGGTTGGCAGTGATGTTAGCAACTCTACCCTGTTAAAATATACTTGGTACAGAAACTGGAGTGAGGAAATTTACTGCTACTGGAAGAAAGCTAAACCCACTGCGCTTTGGGTCTGTGTGCGAACGATCCCTACACGTGGATTATACTACTTGCCATGATGCTTTTAAGTTTAAAAGGTGTAGTCTTGTCACATCCTTATCTCGTCCTTTGCTGATACTTCAAAGAGCAGCCAGTCGAGCTAAACGTCTTTTTTTCATGTTTTTGTCAATGTTTCAACTGTGCGCAACCAACGGATTTTGAACTGCTGAGCACTGACCAATACAAAATGTGTCTTCAGTTAGTCAAGTCGTTCCACCGTGGTGTGTGAATATCAGGCGATAAACGTACGCAGCATATTTATAAAGCGATGAAATAAAGAAATAAAATGACGTTTTTGCTTAAAATCTTAGAAATGTTTCCTTTTGTTTTTAGCATTTCGTTCTTTACGTCCTTCCTTTCACTTTTTAAGTTTTCGGTTTTCTTCCTTCCCGCTACTCATTATTTCGTTCCTTCTTACCATCATACCTTCTTTCACGTACAAATTTTCCCATGCTCAACGACCATTTTCTTCAATGTTGGCATTTTATCTTACTGCGCTGTTCCAGTTTTTTTAAATTAATTAATTTCTTTTTTAAGGAAAAAAGGAGAGGAAACCATTTTTTTTCCGGATTGAAGCGAACCTTTTTTGCTGCGGGACATTCACGCAAAAATCTTCACACGTACAGGCAAAGAATGGTAGGGCTGGGGGGTTCGTCGTGTTCTTTTCAAAGCTAAAGCGTGTTGAAGACTTTAATTTGTGTTTAGAAGCTTTTATCAACTTCACTGCAATCAGCAAGAATAAACGTGTAAGAGAAAGCTCTAGGTAAGGTCAATGTGTTGATTTCATCGCAAATGGGCCTATTCAATAACTGTTTGAGGCTGATCTCTTTCTTTCGGGTGAAATTAGCCTCACAGGCTGGATGGTTATAAGCCATCCCCTTAAGTGGTTTGAAAATTCGCTCGCGGGTGCGTAGAACAGGTGAATTAAATAAAGCTCGTCACGTTTAGAACGTTTTTGGTTTTGGTGAGACTGAAGACTATCGGCAAATAACGTTAACTATCGAAATAAAACCTGGAATCTCCCGACATTTAAGAGAGTTAAGTCCGCGCATAAATATTACAACAAGAAAAAGAGGGAAGCCTAGATAACATCGATATGTTACTTTCCACGCAAATAGGCCACTTAAGTTATGCGTTCAGCAGACCGCAAAAGGTAAAGTGATACCATACATACAAGTGATGCGGATAGGTTGTGTACTACGGGGCTAAAACGGACAAACCCGTAAATTCCTGGGAATCACCTTGTGGTAGAACACGTGTTCATTCAGAGATGAAGAACTTTTTGTTTGGACTGTCCAACTGAAAGGAATATATTGTTCGTAAATGAGTGCTATGGGAGCAAGTGTGCTAAGCTTAATGCGTTCCCCTTGCAAAGTTTATTTCTTTCATTCACCTGGGAACATGTTCCTCATTAATGGAGATGTTCACTTATGTCACCAACTGATAAACTGGTTCCTTTCTGGGGCTAGATTTACGAAGCCCTCTTAAGTTCAGGTGCTTTAAGCTTTATTACACATGGTTCACAGCTGGGCAGAGGAAACGGATCGCAACGGCGCCACTATTTGACTACCGCAGAGCCTGATTTGACTTAATTGATCATAAAATCCTCTTAGACAAGCTTTGTAAGCTAGTTTTGCCAACTAGTATAATTAATTAAAACACTGATTTTTTGACTGATCATTCACAGCGATGGGTGTTTTTCTGAGTGGGCCTCAGTACCCTCAGGCGTGCCCCAGGGAACGAAGCTGGGACCGTGGCTTGTTTTAATAAATGATTTAAATCTTAGCCATAACTTAAATGCCCAGCTATGGAAGTATGTTGATGATACGACAACTTCAGAAGTTGTCGCTCAAGGAAGCGATAGCAACGCACAGCAATTAGCAGATCGGGCAGTGGTCATCTGACAACAGAGTAAAGCTGAATAGTGACAAGTGCAAGGAACTAAGAATCTCATTCACTAGAAACCAGCAGGAATTTCAGCCCATCCTTGTAAATGGACAAGAACTAGAAGTTGTCCGAAGCGCGAAACTGCTTGGTGTAACAGTAACCAATAACTTATCATGGAACGAACATATTAATGATATAGTTAAGAAGGCTTCGGAACGGTGGTGTTTTCTTGTGCAGTTAAAAGGGCAAAGCTTCCTTGCAAAGATCTACTTCTTTTCTAGTTCTCTTTTTTTATTACTCGTTTGTTTTAATTGCATTGAAAGTATTGGGACTCGTGACGCAATCCGATTAGTTTAGAACTCGGATTCTTACTTTTGCGTGAAAACACTTAAACGACTTTTGTTCTAGTGTTATATTAGGCCAAGATGATATCTCAATGTTGTGTGCGTTCGATAATTTTTATTCTTAAACATTTACCTTTGGGCATTTAACACCAGTAAAAACAGACCAAACAGGTTGAGAACATCACGGTGAGCTTTAATCTGCTTTACTCTTTACTCTCATAGCTTTACTCTGTTGTAGGTATTTTTTGGGATCAAGGAGATGATTCCTTGCCTCTGAGAGATAGAAAGCTCTCCTAGTAGGGCACCATGATTGAGGCAGTCAATCAAAGGGCCAGAGATGTCGTTCCAAAAACAGAGATAGAATTCAGCAGTTAGACCATCCGTGCCCGGAGTCTTATTATGTTGAAAGGTCTTGAGCGCGGCAAGGCATTCTTCTGCGGTTATCGCACCTTCGCAAGGGTTTTGCTTTTCGTTGTCTAGTTTCGGTAAGGATTCATAATCGGAGAAGTTGGAGAACCGTTCAGCTGATAGCTGGTTTTGAGAGGTGTAAAGCTGGTTGTAAAAATTTTCCATAACAGTTCGGTATAACCTTTGGATCCTCTGCAGTGATACCCTTCAGGTGTCTTCAATTTTGTTATATGTCTTTTTTCATAACTTCTTTTTTCTAAGTGAAAAAAGTATTTATTACATTTTCCCCCAATTCGTACCATCTAGCTCTACTCCGAAAAAGGGATCCTTTAGTTCTTTGCACGGCAATTTCATCTAGTTCAATTTTAAGTTTCCTAGCCTCGTTTACGAGGGAACTGTTTTCTGGAGTTGCATCAATACGCAAATTCATTTCCTCTAACTTTTGAAGAAGGTCCAGTTCAATATTTCTTTCTGCGTATGCTTTCTTTTTAGCAAAGCGAATTGCAAACATCCGTATCTCCATTTTTAACATTTCCCAGCAGAGCCTTTTGTCAGCAATATCCTTGTGTTTCTCAGCTGCATGTTTGATAATGAAACTCATTTTTGTAACAAATTCTTCATCTTCCAAAAGTGAATTGTTAAACTTCCAATAGCCTGGACCTCTTTTTTCTTGTATATCTTCTGGTTTAATCGAGATGGTGACAGGGGAATGATCTGAATCATAGTAAGCGCAGATGTCGGTTTTCGTAACACGGCTTAAAAGTCGTTTCGAGATAAGCCAGAAGTCCATGCAGCCTACATTTGATTTTCCCTGAGCTCCTTCTCCAGGTAAACTGCATTTCATGCGGATGTTGTTCGTGCCAGGAATCAACTAGGTCATAGTTGTTACAAAGTGCCTCAACAGAGTGAATTACATTTTTTTCAAATTGAACGTCTTTGCCTCCGAATTTACCCGAAGCTGACAACGGGCAGTTAAAGTCTCCACCGATAAGGATATCGTCGGCTTGGCATTTACGAATGGAATCGTTTTTTTTTAATATTTTACTGGGTATTAGTAATTCCACGAACAAGAAACAGTTACCTATACAATGTACGTATAACAGAGGTTATCTTTTGATAGAAATTAATTTGCTGGTTCTGGTCTTTTGGGGCGTAAATATTAACGAGGCAAAACTCATCTTCATCGACAGTTGTATTTACAATCAGAAATCTGCCGTTTTTATCTGCAGTGACATTTAGCACCTCTTTACTTAATGAGGGTCTGAAAAGAATCATAACATCTCTACTGTGTTTTGAACCGTGTGCGAAGAAAATGTCGCCACCCCATTCTGCTCGCCAAAATTGCCTCAAAGCTAGCATCGCTGTACGTCTCTTGCAAAAAAATTACATCAAATTTTCTGAGATGAAGCCACCCGAAAAGTTTTCTTCTTTTGATAGATTTGTTTAGGCCTCTTGCGTTAAAGGAAACAGCGTTTAAGGCCATACACCCATTAGATTAATGAATTTCTTTCTAACCACAAATTCGTGTATCACACTCTGCAACATCACGATAGGCTACGTGTAGCCACTCTGTGGCAGATATCAATGTCGTTATTGGCGATATGTACGTTGAGAACTTTCCCAGGCTTGATGATTTTTTCGAGAAGGTTTTCTTCCGACGACTCGGAAATGCCGTGAATTTCAAGATTGTGTTTTCTGGTATACTGCTCTAAGTCGTCTATTTGGTTTATTGCAGCTCCGAGGTAGTTTTTAAATCCATCTAGGTCATCATTTAGGTCAGCAATTTCTTCTTCTGCATTGCGAGCCGCTTTTTTAACCGAGCTCACCTCCTTCTTGAGGGCTTTGTTCTCCGTTTCCAAGCTTCCTACTTTGGCAATATGAAATTCTAACGACTTCTCAAGTTCTTCGTATTGGTTACGTAGTGCTCTGTTTTCCTTAAGAAGCTCGTCAGTGTTTCTTTGTATGTTGTTTAGCGCGACCCAGATACTCGACAAGTCGGCTTGTTCGGAGATGAGCCCTGTAGTCTTCGCGCATTCGCGGAAAACAGTTTTTGGTGGTTATTCACCTTTGGGCATTTAAAACCCGTAAAACAGGACCAAACAAGTTGAGAACATCACGGTGGTTAAAATAAAACAGTTTTTGGTGGTTATTTACCTTTGGGCATTTAAAACCCTTAAAACAGGACCAAACAAGTTGAGAACATCACGGTGGTTAAAATGAAACACTTTTTGGTGGTTATTTACCTTTGGGCATTTAAAACCCGTAAAACAGGACCAAACAAGTTGAGAACATCACGGTGGTTAAAATAAAACACTTTTGGGTGGTTATTTAACTTTGGGCATTTAAAACCCGTAAAACAGGACCAAACAGGTTGAGAACATCACAGTGGTTAAAATAAAAAAGTTTTTGGCGGTTATTTACCTTTGGGCATTTAAAACCCGTAAAACAGGACCAAACAGGTTGAAAACATCACGGTGGTTAAAATAAAACAGTTTTTGGTGGTTATTTACCTTTGGGCATTTAAAACCCGTAAAACAAGACCAAACAAGTTGACAACATCACGGTGGTTAAAATAAAACAGTTTTTGGTGGTTATTTACCGTTGGGCATTGAAGACCCGTAAAACAAGACCAAACAAGTTGAGAACATCATGGTGGTTAAAATAAAACAGTTTTTGGTGGTTATTTACCTTTGGGCATTTAAAACCCGTAAACCAGGACCAAACAAGTTGAGAACATCACGGTGGTTAAAATAAAACAGTTTTTGGTGGTTATTTACCTTTGGGCATTTAAAACCCGTAAATTAAAACAAGACCAAACAAGTTGAGAACATCACGGTGCTTAAAATAAAAAAGTTTTTGGTGGTCATTTACCGTTGGGCATTTAAAACCCGTAAAACAAGACCAAACAAGTTGAGAATATCATGGTGATTAAAATAAAACAGTTTTTAGTGGTTATTTACCTTTGGGCATTTAAAACCCGTCAAACAGGACCAAACAAGTTGAGAACATCACGGTGGTTAAAATAAAACAGTTTTTGGTGGTTATGTACCTTTGGGATTTAAAACCCGTAAAACAGGACCAAACAAGTTGAGAACATCACGGTGGTTAAAATGAAACACTTTTTGGCGGTTATTTACCTTTAGGCATTTAAAACCCGTAAAACAGGACCAAACAGGTTGAGAACATCACGGTGGTTAAAATAAAACAGTTTTTGGTGGTTATTTACCTTTCGGCATTTAAAACCCGTAAAACAGGACCAAACAAGTTGAGAACATGATGGTGGTTAAAATAAAACAGTTTTTGGTGGTTATTTACCTTTGGGCATTTAAAACCCGTAAGACAAGACCAAACAAGTTGAGAACATCACGGTGCTTAAAATAAAAAACGTTTTTGATGGTTATTTACCGTTGGGCATTTAAAACCCGTAAAACAAGACCAAACAAGTTGAGAACATCATGGTGGTTAAAATAAAACAGTTTTTGGTGGTTATTTACCTTTGGGCATTTAAAACCCGTAAAACAGGACCAAACAAGTTGAGAACATCACGGTGGTTAAAATAAAACAGTTTTTGGTGGTTATTTACCTTTGGGCATTTAAAACCCGCAAAACAGGACCAAACAAGTTGAAAACATCACGGTGGTGAAAATAAAACACTTTTGGGTGGTTATTTAACTTTGGGCATTTAAAACCCGTAAAACAGGACCAAACAGGTTGAGAACATCACAGTGGTTAAAATAAAAAAGTTTTTGGCGGTTATTTACCTTTGGGCATTTAAAACTCGTAAAACAGGACCAAACAGGTTGAGAACATCACGGTGGTTAAAATAAAACAGTTTTTGGTGGTTATTTACCTGTGGGCATTTAAAACCCGTAAAACAGGACCAAACAGGTTGAGAACATCACGGTGCTTAAAATAAAAAACGTTTTTGATGGTTATTTACCGTTGGGCATTTAAAACCCGTAAAACAAGACCAAACAAGTTGAGAACATCATGGTGGTTAAAATAAAACAGTTTTTGGTGGTTATTTCCCTTTGGGCATTTAAAACCCGTAAAACAGGACCAAACAAGTTGAGAACATCACGGTGGTTAAAATAAAACAGTTTTTGGTGGTTATTTACCTTTGGGCATTTAAAACCCGCAAAACAGGACCAAACAAGTTGAAAACATCACGGTGGTGAAAATAAAACACTTTTGGGTGGTTATTTAACTTTGGGCATTTAAAACCCGTAAAACAGGACCAAACAGGTTGAGAACATCACAGTGGTTAAAATAAAAAAGTTTTTGGCGGTTATTTACCTTTGGGCATTTAAAACTCGTAAAACAGGACCAAACAGGTTGAGAACATCACGGTGGTTAAAATAAAACAGTTTTTGGTGGTTATTTACCTTTGGGCATTTAAAACCCGTAAAACAGGACCAAACAGGTTGAGAACATCACGGTGCTTAAAATAAAAAACGTTTTTGATGGTTATTTACCGTTGGGCATTTAAAACCCGTAAAACAAGACCAAACAAGTTGAGAACATCATGGTGGTTAAAATAAAACAGTTTTTGGTGGTTATTTACCTTTGGGCATTTAAAACCCGTAAAACAGGACCAAACAAGTTGAGAACATCACGGTGGTTAAAATAAAACAGTTTTTGGTGGTTATTTACCTTTGGGCATTTAAAACCCGCAAAACAGGACCAAACAAGTTGAAAACATCACGTTGGTGAAAATAAAACAGTTTTGGGTGGTTATTTAACTTTGGGCATTTAAAACCCGTAAAACAGGACCAAACAGGTTGAGAACATCACAGTGGTTAAAATAAAAAAGTTTTTGGCGGTTATTTACCTTTGGGCATTTAAAACTCGTAAAACAGGACCAAACAGGTTGAGAACATCACGGTGGTTAAAATAAAACAGTTTTTGGTGGTTATTTACCCTTGGGCATTGAAGACCCGTAAAACAAGACCAAACAAGTTGAGAACATCATGGTGGTTAAAATAAAACAGTTTTTGGTGGTTATTTACCTTTGGGCATTTAAAACCCGTAAAACAGGACCAAACAAGTTGAGAACATCACGGTGGTTAAAATAAAACAGTTTTTGGTGGTTATTTACCTTTGGGCATTTAAAACCCGTAAATTAAAACAAGACCAAACAAGTTAAGAACATCACGGTGCTTAAAATAAAAAAGTTTTTGGTGGTTATTTACCGTTGGGCATTTAAAACCCGTAAAACAAGACCAAACAAGTTGAGAACATCATGGTGGTTAAAATAAAACAGTTTTTGGTGGTTATTTACCTTTGGGCATTTAAAACCCGTAAAACAAGACCAAACAAGTTGACAACATCACAGTGGTTAAAATAAAACAGTTTTTGGTGGTTATTTACCTTTGGGCATTTAAAACCCGTAAAACAAGACCAAACAAGTTGACAACATCACGGTGGTTAAAATAAAACAGTTTTTGGTGGTTATGTACCTTTGGGATTTACAACCCGTAAAACAGGACCAAACAAGTTGAGAACATCACGGTGGTTAAAATGAAACACTTTTTGGCGGTTATTTACCTTTAGGCATTTAAAACCCGTAAAACAGGACCAAACAGGTTGAGAACATCACGGTGGTTAAAATAAAACAGTTTTTGGTGGTTATTTACCTTTCGGCATTTAAAACCCGTAAAACAGGACCAAACAAGTTGAGAACATGATGGTGGTTAAAATAAAACAGTTTTTGGTGGTTATTTCCCTTTGGGCATTTAAAACCCGTAAGACAAGACCAAACAAGTTGAGAACATCACGGTGCTTAAAATAAAAAACGTTTTTGATGGTTATTTACCGTTGGGCATTTAAAACCCGTAAAACAAGACCAAACAAGTTGAGAACATCATGGTGGTTAAAATAAAACAGTTTTTGGTGGTTATTTACCTTTGGGCATTTAAAACCCGTAAAACAGGACCAAACAAGTTGAGAACATCACGGTGGTTAAAATAAAACAGTTTTTGGTGGTTATTTACCTTTGGGCATTTAAAACCCGCAAAACAGGACCAAACAAGTTGAAAACATCACGGTGGTGAAAATAAAACACTTTTGGGTGGTTATTTAACTTTGGGCATTTAAAACCCGTAAAACAGGACCAAACAGGTTGAGAACATCACAGTGGTTAAAATAAAAAAGTTTTTGGCGGTTATTTACCTTTGGGCATTTAAAACTCGTAAAACAGGACCAAACAGGTTGAGAACATCACGGTGGTTAAAATAAAACAGTTTTTGGTGGTTATTTACCTGTGGGCATTTAAAACCCGTAAAACAGGACCAAACAGGTTGAGAACATCACGGTGCTTAAAATAAGAAACGTTTTTGATGGTTATTTACCGTTGGGCATTTAAAACCCGTAAAACAAGACCAAACAAGTTGAGAACATCATGGTGGTTAAAATAAAACAGTTTTTGGTGGTTATTTACCTTTGGGCATTTAAAACCCGTAAAACAGGACCAAACAAGTTGAGAACATCACGGTGGTTAAAATAAAACAGTTTTTGGTGGTTATTTACCTTTGGGCCTTTAAAACCCGCAAAACAGGACCAAACAAGTTGAAAACATCACGGTGGTGAAAATAAAACAGTTTTGGGTGGTTATTTAACTTTGGGCATTTAAAACCCGTAAAACAGGACCAAACAGGTTGAGAACATCACAGTGGTTAAAATAAAAAAGTTTTTGGCGGTTATTTACCTTTGGGCATTTAAAACTCGTAAAACAGGACCAAACAGGTTGAGAACATCACGGTGGTTAAAATAAAACAGTTTTGGGTGGTTATTTAACTTTGGGCATTTAAAACCCGTAAAACAGGACCAAACAGGTTGAGAACATCACAGTGGTTAAAATAAAAAAGTTTTTGGCGGTTATTTACCTTTGGGCATTTAAAACTTGTAAAACAGGACCAAACAGGTTGAGAACATCACGGTGGTGAAAATAAAACAGTTTTTGGTGGTTATTTAACTTTGGGCATTTAAAACCCGTAAAACAGGACCAAACAGGTTGAGAACATCACAGTGGCTAAAATAAAAAAGTTTTTGGCGGTTATTTACCTTTGGGCATTTAAAACCCGTAAAACAGGACCAAACAGGTTGAAAACATCACGGTGGTTAAAATAAAACAGTTTTTGGTGGTTATTTACCTTTGGGCATTTAAAACCCGTAAAACAAGACCAAACAAGTTGACAACATCACGGTGGTTAAAATAAAACAGTTTTTGGTGGTTATTTACCGTTGGGCATTGAAGACCCGTAAAACAAGACCAAACAAGTTGAGAACATCATGGTGGTTAAAATAAAACAGTTTTTGGTGGTTATTTACCTTTGGGCATTTAAAACCCGTAAAACAGGACCAAACAAGTTGAGAACATCACGGTGGTTAAAATAAAACAGTTTTTGGTGGTTATTTACCTTTGGGCATTTAAAACCCGTAAATTAAAACAAGACCAAACAAGTTGAGAACATCACGGTGCTTAAAATAAAAAAGTTTTTGGTGGTCATTTACCGTTGGGCATTTAAAACCCGTAAAACAAGACCAAACAAGTTGAGAATATCATGGTGGTTAAAATAAAACAGTTTTTAGTGGTTATTTACCTTTGGGCATTTAAAACCCGTCAAACAGGACCAAACAAGTTGAGAACATCACGGTGGTTAAAATAAAACAGTTTTTGGTGGTTATGTACGTTTGGGATTTAAAACCCGTAAAACAGGACCAAACAAGTTGAGAACATCACGGTGGTTAAAATGAAACACTTTTTGGCGGTTATTTACCTTTAGGCATTTAAAACCCGTAAAACAGGACCAAACAGGTTGAGAACATCACGGTGGTTAAAATAAAACAGTTTTTGGTGGTTATTTACCTTTCGGCATTTAAAACCCGTAAAACAGGACCAAACAAGTTGAGAACATGATGGTGGTTAAAATAAAACAGTTTTTGGTGGTTATTTACCTTTGGGCATTTAAAACCCGTAAGACAAGACCAAACAAGTTGAGAACATCACGGTGCTTAAAATAAAAAACGTTTTTGATGGTTATTTACCGTTGGGCATTTAAAACCCGTAAAACAAGACCAAACAAGTTGAGAACATCATGGTGGTTAAAATAAAACAGTTTTTGGTGGTTATTTACCTTTGGGCATTTAAAACCCGTAAAACAGGACCAAACAAGTTGAGAACATCACGGTGGTTAAAATAAAACAGTTTTTGGTGGTTATTTACCTTTGGGCATTTAAAACCCGCAAAACAGGACCAAACAAGTTGAAAACATCACGGTGGTGAAAATAAAACACTTTTGGGTGGTTATTTAACTTTGGGCATTTAAAACCCGTAAAACAGGACCAAACAGGTTGAGAACATCACAGTGGTTAAAATAAAAAAGTTTTTGGCGGTTATTTACCTTTGGGCATTTAAAACTCGTAAAACAGGACCAAACAGGTTGAGAACATCACGGTGGTTAAAATAAAACAGTTTTTGGTGGTTATTTACCTTTGGGCATTTAAAACCCGTAAAACAGGACCAAACAGGTTGAGAACACCACGGTGCTTAAAATAAAAAACGTTTTTGATGGTTATTTACTGTTGGGCATTTAAAACCCGTAAAACAAGACCAAACAAGTTGAGAACATCATGGTGGTTAAAATAAAACAGTTTTTGGTGGTTATTTACCTTTGGGCATTTAAAACCCGTAAAACAGGACCAAACAAGTTGAAAACATCACGGTGGTGAAAATAAAACACTTTTGGGTGGTTATTTAACTTTGGGCATTTAAAACCCGTAAAACAGGACCAAACAGGTTGAGAACATCACAGTGGTTAAAATAAAAAAGTTTTTGGCGGTTATTTACCTTTGGGCATTTAAAACTCGTAAAACAGGACCAAACAGGTTGAGAACATCACGGTGGTTAAAATAAAACAGTTTTTGGTGGTTATTTACCTTTGGGCATTTAAAACCCGTAAAACAGGACCAAACAGGTTGAGAACATCACGGTGGTTAAAATAAAACAGTTTTTGGTGGTTATTTACCTTTGGGCATTTAAAACCCGTAAAACAAGACCAAACAAGTTGAGAACATCACGGTGCTTAAAATAAAAAAAGTTTTTGGTGGTTATTTACCGTTGGACATTTAAAACCCGTAAAACAAGACCAAACAAGTTGAGAACATCATGGTGGTTAAAATAAAACAGTTTTTGGTGGTTATTTACCTTTGGGCATTACACACATGTAAGATGAGGGTTCTTGGACAGAAATTTAAATAAGCGGTTTTTTAACCTAAACTCGGCTCCCATGCTCACCTCGTTTCGGTAAAAACCGCTTATTTAAATTTCTGTACCAGAACACCTCATCTTACATGTGTGTAACGCAAACAGTATAAAAACGAAGTGTGTGACTTCGCGGACCAGTGAAGAGGATGTGTCACAGAAAATATTTTATATTAAAGAAATGTCTGCACTGGTATATATACAAAGTGGCCCAGAATTATTTCCTATTGAACAAGTATCATCACAAGTATATACACCAAAATGGCGGCCGGAAGATATTCGCCCGATGTTTTGCAAATGTTTTACGGTCCAATACCGGAGAAAAACATAAGTTTGCCTAAAACGTTAAAACCAAATTATGTTGTATTATATGACAGGTTTTTAATATCCCAAAATAATTTCCAGGACTGGCTTCGTATTTGGAGAATGGTTGTTTCTGAAGAAAATCCAAACAATAAAGATCTTTTTGTGTTTGCGAGGGAAACGAAAGAAAAGTTTACTGATTTGGTTGAAAACGAAATCCAAAAATTAAAAAGCGTAAAAGTAAGTTTTGGTTTACAAGTAGAGTTTTCAATAGAGAGAGACGGTGGAACACAGTACATGGAACATTATTTTCGAGAAAATGAACCGCACGTTTTCAACAGAAATGACGAGGACCAGATAAAAACAGAATTCGACAGATTTGTTGAAAGAATAAAGGGTGAAATAGAGTCTTGGTCAGAGCGGGTTCTTGAAAGAAAAATGGTTGCCTACGTGAATGTTGCACGCTATCAGCCACTGCGCGGAGGAACCTATTTACCTCTTCCAGCCAATCTGGCAAAAAAGAAGGCAATAATTAATATGAAAAACAGAGACAACGAATGTTTGAAGTGGGAGCTCAGAGCTGCTTTATTCCCTCCAAAAGATGGAAATCACGCGGAAAGACCAAGCAAATATTCGGTTAACGATGGCATTAACTATGAAGGAATCGATTTCCCAACACCGGTAAAACAGATAGACAAGCTTGAAGCTCAAAACAAAAACCTTGCAATAAACGTATTTGGCTGGGAAAATGAAAATAATTGTGTGATTCCGCATAGGATAAGTAAAAAAGAAAAAAGCGTGCCGCGGATAAACCTGATGTTAATTGAGTCGGGGATAATACAACACTATTGTTATGTAAAACGGGTGAGCGCTTTGCTCTTCGATCAGACCAAAAACAGCAACACAAAACACTACTGCATGATGTGCTTAACAGGTTTTTCAAGAGCAGACTTGCTCGGGAACCACAAAAAATATTGCAATGGTGTGAATGGCAGGCCGACAAGAATCGAGATGCCGGAAGAGGGGGAAAACACCCTTTCTTTCCAAAATCATCACAAACAGATGAAGGTGCCATACGTGATATATGCTGACTTTGAGGCTTTGGTTAGAAAGATTCCAGGCTGTGAGATTGGGCCAGAGAGCAAGAAAAAAAGCTACACAGAGAAGATCGAATGGCATGAGGCATGCGGGTATTCTTACATGGTTGTGAGAATCGACGGTGAAGTTTCAGGGTCAAAGGTTTACAGGGGCGAAAACGCTGTTGGAACGTTTTTAAATGACATTCTGCAGGAAGAGGTGAAAATAAGAGAGAGTTTGGCAGAAAAAAGCCGATTGTGATGGAGCCCGAAGACTGGGTAAAATTTAAAAATGCAACTGATTGTCATATTTGTAACAAAAGTTTGATAAAAGATGAATTCTTAGACTCTTTACCGGTTTGGAGCATAGAAGGCGGTGAAGGCAGTGAAAAATGCAGTTATAGGGGTCAATGGCACAAAAAATGTTTTTACAGAGCACAGAAAGAACAACAATGGGGTATTCTTAGGCTAAAAAGATTAACAGACAAAAAAGACAAGTTGGAAGCAAAATTTCAGAAAAATTGTAGGTACTGTGGAAACTCTTTACTTCAGAAAAACTTCAGAGACACAGTGAAAGACCATTGCCATATTACTGGAAGGTACCGTGGAGCGGCGCATAACGAATGCAATCTGAAACTGCGTATAAATCCCCAGACTTACCAAATACCAGTTGTATTTCATAACCTGAGGGGTTACGACGCACACCATTTAATGCAAGCGATGTCACAGCTGAAAAAAGAGGTGAAATGTGTCGCCAACAACATGGAGAAATATATCACATTTTCAGTCGGAGGTCTGCGTTTCATCGACAGCTTCAACTTTTTGCAAGCGAGCCTTGATTCACTTGTAAGCGCAACACCAAAGGAGTCATTGAAAATAACATCAACCATTTCAAGGAAGCGACCTGCTTTACAAAAAAGGTATCTACCCTTACGAGTACATGGACTCATGGGGGGGATTTAGCGAGACAAGGCTTCCGGACAAAGAGAAGTTTTACAGCAAGCTGAACGACGAGCACATAACAGACGAAGAGTATGCGCACGCGAAGACTGTTTGGGATGGTTTTGAATGCAAAACGCTGGGCGCTTATCACGATCTTTACGTGAAAACGGATGTCGCACTGCTGGCGGATGTTTTTGAGAACTTCCTGAACATATGCCAAGAGCAGTACGGGTTAGATCCGGCTCATTATTACACGTCGCCAGGACTTTCCTGGGACGCGCATTTGAAAAAGACTGGGGTCGAGCTTGAGTTATTCACAGACCTTGAAATGCATCTCTTCGTGGAAAGGGGAATGCGGGGTGGAATTTCCATGGTAAGCAAAAGATACGCTAAGGCAAACAACCCGCTAGTACCGGACTATGACCCCAGCAAACCGAACAAATACATCATGTATCTCGACGCGAACAACCTTTATGGATGGGCAATGAGCAAGCCACTCCCGAAAAGAGATTTTAAATGGAAACGTGTTATGCCCACTGAGGATGACATCATTAAGAAAAAAGAAAACGCAAAGAATGGATGGATTCTTGAGGTGGATCTTGAATATCCAGCAGAACTGCATGAGCAACACAACAGCTATCCCCTTGCGCCGGAAAAAAAGGTCGCGAAAAAAGAATGTATGTCGGACTACCAAAAGAGGTTGATGAAAGACGTGGATCTGAAACCGCCGGACAGCGAGAAGCTGCTTCTGACACTTGAGGACAAAAGCAACTAGGTTGTGCATTACAGAAACTTGCAGTCTTATCTGAATCGGGGAATGAAACTTAAGCGAGTGAACAGGGTGTTGGAGTTCGAACAAGAATGCTGGATGGAGCCGTACATCCGGATGAATACAGAATTCAGGAAAAATTGCAAGGAGTGACTTTGAAAAGAACTTTTACAAGCTTATGAATAACTCAGTTTTCGGAAAAACCATGGAAAACTTGCGTAACCGTGTTGACATAAAAATAGTGAGAAGCAATGAGACAGACAAAATAAGGAAATTGGTTGCCAGCCCTTGTACTCAAGGCATGTAATGTTTTCAAATGACCTTGTCGGAATTGACATGCACAAAAGCCGGCTGCTGCTTAACAAACCTGTCTACACGGGGATGACTATCCTTGACAACAGCAAGATATTGATGTACGACTTTTTCTACAACAAACTTAAAAAGCAATACGGACCAAAGTGCGAGCTTTTGTACACAGATACCGACAGCCTTCTTGTTGAAATTGAAACGGATGACTTCTACAAAGACATCGAAACAAACAAAAATCTTTATGATACGAGTGACTACCCGAAAGAACATCAACTTTACTCAGGTATCAACAAAAAGGTCTTGGGCAAAATGAAAGATGAATGCAATGGAACACCAATTGCAGAGTTTTTTTGTCTAAGACCAAAAATGTATTCTATCTTGAAGGCTGACGGAAAAAATATAAAAAAAGCAAAAGGTGTAAAAAAGAGTGTTGTAAAGAAAAAATTATGCATGATCAGTTCAAGGAAACGCTTTTTGGAAAGGAACAGCTATGGCATGGAATGAACATTCTTCGAAGCGAGGGGCATGAGATATATGGAATGCATCTTAACAAAATTTCGCTTTCACCATTGGATTCAAAGCGATGGATATGTGACGATGGTATTTATACAAAAGCTTATGGGTACAACGAAATGCCAACATTAACAGATGATGAACTTATAGAGTTAGATGCCGAAGTTTCAAAGTTGCTCGGGGGGTAACTGTGTGTTTGGAGGGACAACCAGCAGTTCTTCACGCACGAAGCCGCGCTTGGGACCGTCGTGCAAATAGTAGAGAACGGGTTGATTTGGTTTGGTAAAAGATCTTTCAATGCTGTAAACTTTCAAAGACCAGATTGGATCTGTAGCTCTTTTTACACCACCTTCAAGCTCACCAGGTTGGTAGAGATAGCGCACATTAACGAGAGAGGAGAGCTTTTTTTCCCTTTGTCCAACAGGCCTTGAATAAGGTGTCGATGGCTGTGCAGAAACATTTTTTTCTTTAATGGCAACGGCGGGTTTCTTGCCGGTAAGGCTTGTTACCTCGTTGTTCAGAGCGGCAACAACTTGAGGAAGCCTTTTCACCCACGCAGTAGACCGCTGACCCTCAGGGAGGCGCATTTCAACCCCATATTGGTGTCCAAACAGTCGTTCAGCCAGGGTGCGGTTGAATCTTTCAACGATAGCTTGATCACGGTGAATATCCACACGGCCGCGTCTAACCTCGACATTATGTTTCGAAAGAAGTTGGTTCACAGCGCCCATAAACTCACGACCAGGATCGACCTGAAGCAGTTTCGGCCACTTCAAAGGACCACGACTATAAATCTGTTCCAGAGCAGCTGCAACTTCTTTAGCCTCTTTTGTGGTCAACGGTTCGGCCTCTTTGTATCGAGAGGCCACATCTACCACTGTGAGGGCATATTTAAAAGTTTTACGGGAGCGTGGTGGGCGATCGTGTGGGAGATACAGAAGATCGGCTTGATGAACTTTGTTTGGAACAGGAACATCAAATTTCGGTCTTGGAATATAACGTGGAGCTGGTAAATAAACCTGCCAAAGAGCTTGCTTCATCAACCAGTTTTGAGCCACATCTTCCGAAACTTTAGCCGCCTGGGCTAATTTCTTAATTGCTGCAAACCCTTTCCAATACCCTTGCGGGCTGTAATAAATTTTTGACAACTTATTTAAAATACGTGAGCTCATTGTATACTATACACAATAAAAAAAATGGACGACCCGTTTGGTTGTTTGCAAGGGGAGAAAATTTCGTCGAAAATAATTCAAGAAATGTTGCAAAAAAGAAATGAAATAAGCTTGTTATCAAAAAAGATTGATCGCTGTCCTTCATGCGAGGAGCAAATAGTTTATGTGGTAAATGAGTTTTGTCTTGTATGTCAAAAATGTGGAAGAGTGATTGAATGTGTTGATTATGAACATTTTGAAGAAAATCGGAGAAAAAGTTTCACCGGTCTTCCAAAGAATGATTATTTAAAAAAATGTTTTACAGAAATGTAACATTTACCAAATGTTTTCTTCCAGGGAGGTAGATCTTCTTGGTAACGTTATTGCACAATTTCAGAAGATGTTCGACAAGCCAGTGAACTACCGCTGGTTTATATACAATTATTTTGAAATAGTACCTTCTGAATGCTGGCCTAAGAAAAAAGAAATTATGGAATCTATTTCTAATCATCTTCCAAAAAGCTTAGAAAGTTGGCGCCACGCAAAACAGGCGTTTTATAAATGGTTGTTGAAAACCAATCAAGGTTCTTCATAAACATTTTCATATTTGCCTGTTTTCGGATTTTTCACCAAACGCATGACAGTACCCTTTTTTGGATGAGTCCAAAATTTCTTGCTTGTGGCGCCAGTTGGACCTGTGAAAGCATTTTTTGCCATATCACCTGACCAATACTTATCGAATACAGGTTTTGTGGAGGGAATAATTTTTTTTGTCAAAGTTTCAGCAAAATTAACTGCTTCCAACGGTTTGTCCAAAACACCAGTCCCTTTTTGTTGTTTCAAACCCAACCCTAACTTTTGTTTAGCATTGATTGCATTTCTTGCAGCCGCATGACCCCACTGTCTCTGTTTGTAAGGAACTTCGTCAAGAAATCTTACCATTTTTTATCTGCTTTGTTTTTGCATTTTTTAAGATTTTCACCATACTTTTTTTCACGGTTGGAACAAACATCATAATCAACATCATGTTGCATTGCAATCGCATCTGTTGCGCCTGTTGGCTGTTGATATACTTCCAGAATTTCACCCGTTTCTGGATCGTATTTCACCTGTTTTTCAAGAGGATTGTATGGCCCTGTGTAATTATGCCCAGGCAATGTCCAACCTTTTTTGGTTTCGGAAGTTTCCCAATTGCAGCATGTATATCAAATCCAGCACCATCCAAATCAGGTCTGTCAGTTTTGTAACGTTGGTTTGGTCGAACTTTAGTTGAAAGTTGATCTAACATTTCACTTCCAACTTTTTGAATGACTGGGCGGGCTTTGTCAAGTGTGTAATTTATTGCTTTCTTTTGCAGTTTGGGGTCTCTCATTGCTTCAGAACCGTAATATCTTCCAGCTTCAACACCTTTTTTCACAATATATGGGATTCCTTTTGTAATAGCAAAATCACCAACTGCCATAGCAACATCGCCGAATATTCCACTGCCCTCCGAAAGGGAGGGCTCACCTAGTTTCCCGGCAAAAAACGTGATTTCATTTTTCCACAACTTGCGCACTTTTCTTTCAAGAGTTTTCGATTGTTCTTTGTGATTATAACTTTTTCGGTCCCCTTTACATTGGGTGTGTGCCGCTTTTCTTTCACACAGTACACTTCCATTGTATATATATATTTTAAGAAAAATAATTTTTCACTATTTCCTCGTTTTGAAGTAAATCGTTGGAGAACATTTTCAAAATATCGGCAAAACTTGTTCCTTTATTTCTTTCGTTTAAAAAGAGAAGGCAGTAATAACCACATCTCACACTTTGTTCCCATTGAATTTGGTTGTCATTTCTGAAAAAATGTGTCATCCCATGCATTGACATTTCTTTTTCCCATTCCAAAGGTGGTGGAAGCCCAAATGAATCGAAATACTCGTAAAGACCTTTTCCTTTTGGCCAACAACATACCCAGTGAGTTCCCAAACTTCCGAAATCATCCAAGTTGATAATGCATGGGGAATGAAACAAGGGTTTTGTTTCGTTTCTGCTAAAAATACCTTTGATGGGGATTCGTAAAAATTTGCACCATTTTCTCAAGTCAATGTTGGATAGAGGTTTATCCTCAAATTTCAGTTTTTTTTAAACGATAATAATCATCCCAAGTTCCGAAAAAAGGTGGAGGTTGAATTTGCATTCCTTTACCTTTTGGTGGTGGTATTTGTGGTGATCGTCTTGTTCGTGGCGGTGGTGGCGGCGGTTGAGTTTGCATACCTTTTCCAATTATTTTTCAAACTAAATCAATGGCTAAAGGCACTCCGAAAGACGCCAACATACCAAGGAAGCCACCATATTGTGCACCGCTTCCTCTCACCAAACCTTGGCCAACAAGATATTGTTCTGCCGTCTTTTTTTGAGAAGGAGTCATTTGCTGGACAGGTTTATAAAGCTCAATTTCCCTTGGTCCAAAGCCATTTCCAAATATCTTTTTCAGCACCTTTTCAGCGCCAAAACTCAAACCTGCACTCGCTAATGCTCCAAGGACTGGCTTTATCAAAGGTCGTGCCAAACCTAACATAGCAGAAAACAAATTTCCACCACGCTGCGCAGTGTTCTGAATCTGTGTCCGGCTTAATTTTATTACCATTCCTTTCCCTGCCGCCGATCTTTTTTTCAATCGCTTGATTTGAGTTTCAGTGAGAAGAAGTTCGTCACCACGCCCAATTTGGTCTGGTTTGACTTTCAGACCAACAGACATCTTTGTTACATAAGCTTTTTGAAGTTTCTTTTTCTGACCATCAGTCAGTGCGATTTTGAACGGATGATAAGTTGTGCTCATCTTGTGTGTATATTATATTCAGAATTTTTTTCAAATTTTTCATTGTCTAGATGTCGGCGACAAGCTCATTACCAATTTGCTTCAGCACGAATTCTTTTTCATTCAAAACCAATGCGAAGATAATATAATCCTGAGCGTTAGCGGCTTCATTCAGTCTGTAATGGAATTCGAGCTGTTTCGGGTCGTCTGTCATACTTTCTTTGGTGTTTCGTAGATCAAAATAGATAATTGGGTATAACTTCTCAAAATTGCCAAGCTGCAGCTGAGCACCGGTGTTGTAGTCGTTCTTCCTGTATCTGAAATTGATCAAATCATTCAAAATTCTTATTTTAAAATCATTGTCGTAATCAAGCTCAGGGTAAAATGTTGTGCCGTACTTAAGGCGGCAAGTGTCCAATCTTGCCGAGTCATCACCATCGATATCAAATGTGTCAAAAATGTAAGGGTTCTGTGTGTAAGCATTTTGTTTCCTAGTTTGTTGAATAAATACAAAGACATGCTTGGGGTCTTTTACCCCAGGTGTAATCAACCACGTACCATTCGCTTCTCTTATAGAGCTGCTACTATGCAAATTTTCATTCAGGTATTTCCACTGGGTTGGTTTCAAGAAATTTTCATTGACCAGTTTTTGTCCTTGACCAGTGAAATGTAATTGTGGGGTCCACAATTCGAATTTACGGACAACAATTCTTCGAGCTGTTCCATCGTTTTGCCAAATCATTTCTTCATCGTTTTGCAGTTCAATTTCAAACTCAAGTTGTAACGGCGGCAGTAGCCTGTCGGAAAGACTTTCGAAGAAGGAGTATCTGTTCAAAGGGATAATCGTCTTAGCCATCAAACCTTCATGTGATAGAAGCGCCCTTGATCGAATTCCTCCTTTGTTCGTTGCATTGCCATCAGTTTCTGTGGTGACATCTTCATCAAGATACTAAAATTGGTTTTTTGCCACGCTTCTTGAATAATCGTCTGAAAAATCAAGCAGATTTTTGATGAAAATACCTTTGTGGATATTATCCGCCTCGTACAGTTTTTTTCCCGCTGAACTTATTTTCAAACTTTTTATCAATGAGAAAGAACCGTTGATTGGAGCTGATTGGGTGTCAGCGCCAATGTTGGCTCCGTTTGCTTTAGCTTCAAACTTAAAATCGACGTTGAAATAAGCGTTGTACCAGTCATAAAAATTGTTCCGGTCTTTCAAGATAAATTTGTAGCCCCTCTTTGATTGAAATTGGTTATTCTGAGGTAATTCGATTGGGGTGTCTAATTTAATTTGAATGTATGATGTATTCTCGAGGTAAGGTTGACTTCTGAACATGTTAGCGCTTATAATATTATAGAAAAAAAATTTTTTTAAATCAAATTTCGTTTGCTAAAATTCGATTTAATTTTGTAAGAGCATCCAGTGACAAAGGTTTTGGTTTTTTTCGCTCTTGCAGTATTTTCCATATTTTTTCCGAACCTTTTTCAACAGAATCTGATTTAATTGGTAGTTTGTTTTGCAAAATATTTTCAAGTTTATTTTTTGCCCCCTGAGACAAAGGTTTTCGGTTTTGACCCTCTTTTTCACCAGTTTTTTTATTTTTTTTGAATACTTTACCGATGGTCATTAAGGTGTCACGGATCACACCTGACCCTTTGTGTTTATATCGATAACTTCCGGTGTTTTCATCAAAGTATCTTGCCCACTCACTCGGATGATTCATGATTGTATATTTTACCAACAAAAAAATTCTTACTCTTTTTCAATCCTTAAGCTAATTGCAATGTCTGTCCCGTTGAGATTCAGGATATTGTTTCTTCCGTCTGTCACCCAAACCCTCATTTCATTTATAAAACTTTTATTAACAGGTTGCCACTCAAGTCGACGCGGCTCTTTTCGAAATGGATAGCTAACCTGAAGATTTGATGTTGAGAAACTGTATAACACATCGCTTGGAATATTGTTTGTTTGGCGTGTGATAAGATCGCAGTGCAAATACACCCAATCAACACCTTTTGTGATATTTGGTATTTTTGTTCCTACACTAGTAACACTCAAAGTTCTTTTACCAAAACCAAGCAAATCACCAAAATTTCCATGAGAAAAGTCAAGCTCATAATCTCCGTGCACAACAATAAAAATTCTATAAGTTGAAAACTCGAGATGAATTGTGAAAATGTAATCGCTGTCTTTTTTTGACGGATCTACTTTACCGGTGTGTTGCTGAATAAATGTGTTGATTCTTTTGTAATCATACATTCCATTCGGGAAAGTTAAGGTCTTCCACGCTTGCTCTGTTTTTTTCTTCCAGCGAATTTTGTTGTTATCATAACTAGAATCGATATTATTCCACGAGTAACTCATTGTGATAAGTCTGTTTAGCGCAGCTTTATATTTTCCTTCACCCAATTCGATCGGAGGATGAAACGTCACTGTAAAATCGTGTGAAACATTTCGTTCTCCACCTCTTTCTAGTTTTGCAAGGCTCGAGTCAAGAAGTATGTCAAAGCCCATTATTGTTTTATATAATCAGAAATAATTTTTTTCTTTTCCTTTTTTCCAATTGTGCCGAGTTCAACTAGTGAATCAAGAAGATATGATACCTGATTTTTTAGTTTTATTGAGCTATTTCCTACTTTTATCGATCCTAAGCTCAAATGAAGTTGGTTGATCAATTCTTCAGCTTCATCAGTGATGCCGCTTCCTTCGGTTTCCCAATCCCGTTTTGAAAAGTCATCTTCATCGTCAGAAAGTTCAAAAGCGGGTCTTCGGCTCATAACAGCTTTTCCAAAGGGGTTGGAGTAGTTTCTCTTTTTTCTTGTGGGGGAGTGGACTTCAGTCTATACTTCCCCGCCTGTAACTGTTTCTCAAAAACTGTTTTTGGTACCCCTCTTTTCGCAAAAATTCCATCTCTTACTTTTTTGAGGTCCTCAATTGAATAATCATATAATGGGGAATTTTTACTTTTTACTTTGTAATTGGGATCATTTCCGTATTTCGTGATCAGTTGATTGACTGTTTGCAATAGGGTTGATTCATGGGAAAATTCTTTTTTAACCGGTTTCGGTTCCCCCCACTCTTTACGTGTAGATTTTTTTCTTCCATCAGCGATTGGGGTGGTGGTGGTGGAAGATCATCATTATCATCAACAACTTCTTGATATGAGGGTGGTGGTGGTGATGGTGTTGGTGTTGGCGCATCCGGTCTGAATTCATCACCAAAAGGGTACGTTTCGTCAAATTCATCCATTGTGTAATCAGGAAATTCCTGCTCCTCTTCTTCTTCTTCTTCCACAGTGGTGCTGCTATTTTTATCAAGCCTTTTTGTAATTGGTTTAAAAAGTTCTTCTCCTGAAAGCTGACCAAACTCTTTGTTTATTTTATCCATTCTAAATTTTTGGTGAATTTCTTCTGTTTGTTTATCCAACACCGTTTTTTCTTCAGCCAACTGATGCCATTTTTTCATTGACATATTTTCCAGCGTTAATATATAGAAGCGAAAAAAAAATGAAGATTCCAAATTATGACCCAGGTTTTTCTAAAAGTAACTACAAACAAGGCCACCCTTGCATGCCAGCAGATGTTTTTCGAATGTTAATTTGTGGTCCCAGTAATTCTGGCAAAACAAACATATTACTGCATATGCTTCACAAGTTGTTGAAGTATGATAAAATTTACCTCTTTTCAAAAAACCTGCACCAGAACAAATATCAAAATCTTTTGCAGAACTTTGCTGAAAAAATCAACCCCCAGGTTGGTTATGATGTTATTGAGGCTTACGGTGATGAAATCATTCCACTCGAAGAACTTCCGGCGGACAACCAAAAAATAGTTATTTTTGATGATCTTGTTTGCGAAAAAAACCAAAACAGCATCATTAATTATTTTTATCAACGGGCGACACAGAAACTGCTGCGCTATTTACCTCACTCAAACTTTCTACAAGGTACCGAAAAACATCCGTGATAACGGCAGCCATTTTTGTATTTTCAGATTTCTTCCAAGAGAAAACAAACGAATTGCAGACGAGATAGGTGTGGATCATGACGCTTTAAATCGCGCCACCGATAAAAAATATTCTTTCTTTTATTATGACAAACCTCAGAAATTAATGAAAAAAATTTTGATGAAGATATATAATGGGGTATATTAACAGTCAAATAGGTGGAACTAGCCAAACTACGACGAGTGAAAGTGGAAAAGTTGGTCCTCCTGGCCCAGGTGGTCCTCCTGGCCCTGAGGGTCCTCCTGGACCGAAGGGTGATAAAGGCCCTGGAGGACCACAAGGTCTTAATGGTCCAAGAGGTGAAAAAGGGCCTGCTGGACCACAAGGCCAGGAGGGAGCACAAGGACCACGGGGTTAAAAGGCGACAAGGGCGACAAGGGCGACAAGGGCGACAAGGGCGACAAGGGTGATAAAGGTGAAAAAGGTGATCCTGGGGCTCAAGGTAGTGTTAGCGGTTCTGCTGATATTGACATGGAAAACAAGTACGATATTTTGCGATTAAAAAGCAACCCTTATCCTGTCCTCGGTGATCTGACAAAGGTGATAAACTATCAGGACACGAGAAATATCTTTCTTTCGAAAAAGGAAGGCGGAAAAATGGAAGCAAGCATTGATATGAACAATAATACAATATACAACGTAAAAGACCCAGTACAGGCAGATCAAGCCACAAACAAAAAGTATGTCGATAATCAGCTTGTCAAAAAACTGGATAAAGAAGCTGATATTGATATGAAAAATAAATCAATTATCAATCTTAATCTTCCTTCAAACCAAAGAGACGCCGCATGTGTCGAGTTTGTTAACAACAGAATTGATGACAGGTCACAAAAAAAGTTTCTCAAAGTTGATGGCACAACAAGTATGTCTGGAGACTTGAATTTAAATAACAATAAAATTGTTAACTTACAAACCGATTACAGAGATTCTAAATCTCCAGTTAATGTTGATTTCATGCAAAATGAAATAACAACTATGAGAGATCTTGTCACTCAAAAAATTCATGAATCTCAGATCATTAACTCGGGGCAAAAAAAGAGACGCCTTCAGATACTTGATGGAAGACACTGATGAATCTTCGAGTGAAAACAATATCGAGGTTTTGGGTGTTAACGATTTTCCCAATTCTCCACATCAAATTAATAAAAAAGCTTACCAACTTAAACTCTTGTTTGAAAAAGGCTCACCCAACCAGTACCGGTCACGCCTCGGTTTTAACCTATATAAACTTCCGGTCGGTTATTACACAATGGTCGTTGAATGGCTCCCGCCGGAAATGAATGAGATAAGCGTGACAGTGCAAGCTACGACGATTTCAATTTCCAATTATACAACCAAAACATTCGAGAAGTACACCAAAACAGTTATCAATTTTCACAGATGGGGTAGCTCACCTCCACAATTTCTTTATCTTGATCTGCACGGAACAGTCAGTAAGCCATCATTTTTAACAATTGGTCATCTAATTGTTTATGGTGTTAAAGAAACACTTTCAAACGTTGAACCAAGTATCTATGACACAGCTTTTGTTATTGAGAATGGAAAAATGGTTATGGAAACAGATCTTTCTTTAAACGGACATAATTTGAATGGTTCCATTTATTATTTATATGGGAGTTTAGATACGAAAAATGGTGAAACATTTTTTCATTAAATGGTAATTCTAATGTACTCCTTCCAGAAAAAAGCTATATATTAAATATAACAGTTTTATATAAAAAAAACCACAGGTCCATTTCTACCTATTCCTTTAAAAATATTTAATAGTGGTCCTGCGAAGCTTTTCACTTCAAAACAATCAATTCAAAAACAAACAATAGATAGTAATTTAGAACTACCAAATGGTCCTTTAATGGTGCAATTGCATTCTTCAAATTTCAAAAAAGAAAAATTCTTAATGTTGGTTAAATATAGAGTGCCACAAATATTTTTTCATATATTATATAACACAATGCGGGACATTTTCGAATTCAACCATATCGATCAAACACTTTCTAAAGAGAAAGTTAAAATTCTGAAAGATTTATATGCATATTACCATAAGAAACATTATGGCTATGAAAAGTTGCACCGCGGTTTCCGAAGAAAAAATTTTGTTTGTAATCTTTCAGCTGGAAAGTTAATAATAAGTGCCGCAGTAGCCGGAGGAATTACATTGAACCCAGTTGTCATGGGAACTTTAACTGGTGTTGGTCTTACTTTGAAAGCAATAGCTAGCCTCAAGAAATACGATAAGAAAACAGAACAAGCAAATTTTGCCCGTATCGAACACCAAAAAATACTTGATGAGATTCGCTTTTACCTCAGAGGTGAAGTTTTCGACGAAAAGGTCTTTCTTGATAGACTGAAAATGATAGATAATTTCGTCACTGAGCATTGTATGGAAATTCCGCTATCTGTTCAAAGAAAGTATGAAAAAAAATTCGCTCAATTGTAGATTTTAAAAGTAATTATATACGCTAACAAAAATGATTGCACTTTTTGCAACTATTTGTTATTGGTCTTTTGAACTTCTCACTCCTCCTGATATTAGACAAATACGATACATTACTCGTGAGTGTGTTTCAAAAATAATGTTACCAACTCGTGATGAAGATGGCTACCCCATTTAAGGCTATGATGTGGTTCCATAATACAACTTTCTTCACTAAGTTGACAACTTCACTAACAGAGCACACAATAAAATTTTAACTGAAACGTTACAAAAATATGACGCTTTTGCTTGGCTACAAGCACCTGAGCTCCACGCGATATTACTTAATCCAGTGTCAAGGTCAAACTAAAAATAAAAAACACGTGAGACAAAACGTGATAGCGCACGTGATTGGGAGACATACCGAAAGGTGCCGGTAATTCCGAAGGGCGCGAGAAAAAAAAGTCAGACAGAAATCTGCTCCTTTTGGAATTTAAAAATTTTTTTCGAATTTAACAGCACCTTTCAGAATTTCCGGCACCCCTCGGAATTACTGTCACCTCTCGGTATGTGTTCCGCTTCACAAAAAAGAACACCCTATTAAACAAATGTATCTTCAACGCATCTCTTACTATGGATGTATGTACAGATCAACAAGCGATCTCAAAAGACTGGCCAACAGAAGAAAGTTTTGAAAGAACAAGAAATTTTAAAATGGCGGGATATTTACAAAATTAAAAAAGTTAAATATAGAAAAGGCAAATATGGGGATTCAGCTATTTTAACTTTAGAAACAAAAAATGGCGATGAGTTTTGTGTGTGGGCCCCTAAACGACTTACAGGAGACCTGCTGGAAGATGATTATTATCAATTTGTCTACAAAATAGGTCTCAAAACTTCTGCTGACGGTAATGAATATTTTGATTATGAATTAATGTAACCTGTCTGTGGATATTGATTTGTTTTTTCAAGCTTGAGTTGTTAGGGGGTTTCCCTTCCATGTTTGAACGAGAATATAAATTACGTCATTGTCTATGAGTTTCACCAGACCGCGAATTCACGCGCTGTAAACACAACTTAATGGTTGTGGTCCTCTTCCCATATATCAGTGCAAAACTTAATTAGAATTATATCAAGTATATCGGGGACAGAAATGGTTATTTCATGTAAGATTTCTTCTTGTTTATAACAAGGGTAACAACACCCTCCACAACCACAATGCATATAGGCTACACACACTAAAATATGTACAAGCCCCTCCATTTCAGGACAGAAAGGTTGAATTAAAAGCTCATTGTGAACCAGATTCCAACCCAAAACCTCTCGCTCTTTCAGTTTTATGGCGAGGTAATGTTTGTAAATTATCTCACGTAATTCTGGTGGTAGGTTTTGTATTGCTTCAATAACCTGACAGTTGTTGAATCCGGCAACCATCAAATTTGACTCACAAATATCTAATCAGATAAAAAAATGTGTGTGTTAAGTTATGTTTTTCTTTTTTTTCGGTTGTTAAGTAGTATATCATAGATTGAATGAATAATACCTGTTTATCAGTGGTTAATATTCGAATTTTATTTCGTTATATGAGCTGTGCCAATCGTAAGTATCAGAACAAATCTTTAATAAAGGTAAATTCTCGATCGGAGGAGTGTACAACAGTTTATGTTTGATTCCTTGCTTAAAACAAGGGTAACAAAGCCCTTCCCAGCGACAGTCTATATAATCTAAACATATAATTATACGCACAAGTTGCTGCCTGTTATGACAGAAAGGTTGTTTTAAAAGCTCATTGTGTATCTCTTTCCAAGACGAATATCTTGCGGCCGCCATTTTGGTGTATATACTTGTGATAATACTTGTTCAATAGGAAATAATTCTGGGCCACTTTGTATATATACCAGTGCAGATATTTCTTTAATATAAAATATTTTCTGTGACACATCCTCTTCATTGGTCCGCGAAGTCACACACTTCGTTTTTATACTGTTTGCGTTACACACATGTAAGATGAGGTGTTCTGGGACAGAAATTTAAATAAGCGGTTTTTACGGAAACGAAACCAGCATGGGAGCCGAGTTTCGGTGAAAAAACCACTCATTTAAATTTCTGTCCCAGAACCCTTACCTTACACGTGTGTGCATTTAAAACCTGTAAAACAAGACCAAACAAGTTGAGAACATCACGGTGGTTAAAATAAAACAGTTTTTGGTGGTTATTTACCTTTGGGCATTTAAAACCCGTAAAACAGGACCAAACAAGTTAAGAACATCACGGTGGTTAAAGTAAAACAGTTTTTGGTGGTTATTTCCCTTCGGACATTTAAAACCCGTAAAACAAGACCAAACAAGTTGAGAACATCACGGTGGTTAAAATGAAACAGTTTTTGGTGGTTATTTACCTTCGGGCATTTAAAACCCGTAAAACAGGACCAAACAAGTTAAGAACATCACGGTGGTTAAAATAAAACAGTTTTTGGTGGTTATTTACCTTCGGACATTTAAAACCCGTAAAACAAGACCAAACAAGTTGAGAACATCACGGTGGTTAAAATGAAACAGTTTTTGGTGGTTATTTACCTTCGGGCATTTAAAACCCGTAAAACAGGACCAAACAAGTTAAGAACATCACGGTGGTTAAAATAAAACAGTTTTTGGTGGTTATTTACCTTTGGGCATTTAAAACAACTAAAACAGGACCAAACAAGTTGAAAACATCACGGTGGTTAAAATAAAACAGTTTTTGGTGGTTATTTACCTTTGGGCATTTAAAACCCGCAAAACAGGACCAAACAAGTTGAGAACATCACGGTGGTTAAAATAAAACAGTTTTTGGTGGTTATTTACCTTCGGGCATTTAAAACCCGTAAAACAGGACCAAACAGGTTGAGAACATCACGGTGGTTAAAGTAAAACAGTTTTTGGTGGTTATTTACCTTTGGACATTTAAAACCCGTAAAACAAGACCAAACAAGTTGAGAACATCACGGTGGTTAAAATAAAACAGTTTTTGGTGGTTATTTACCTTCGGGCATTTAAAACCCGTAAAACTGGACCAAACAAGTTGAGAACATCACGGTGGTTAAAATAAAACAGTTTTTGGTGGTTATTTACCTTCGGGCACTTAAAACCCGTAAAACAGGACCAAACAGGTTGAGAACATCACGGTGGTTAAAGTAAAACAGTTTTTGGTGGTTATTTACCTTTGGGCATTTAAAACCCGTAAAACAAGACCAAAGAAGTTGAGAACATCACGGTGGTTAAAATAAAACAGTTTTTGGTGGTTATTTACCTTCGGGCATTTAAAACCCGTAAAACAAGACCAAACAGGTTGAGAACATCACGGTGGTTAAAGTAAAACAGTTTTTGGTGGTTATTTACCTTTGGGCATTTAAGACCCGTGAAACAGGACCAAACAGGTTTGGAACATCACGGTGGTTAAAATAAAACAGTTTTTGGTGGTGATTTACCTTCGGGCATTTAAAACCCGTTAAACAAGACCAAACAGGTTGAGAACATCACGGTGGTTGGAATAAAACAGTTTTCGGTGGTTATTTACCTTTGGGCATTTAAAACCCATAAAACAGGACCAAACAAGTTGAAAACATCACGGTGGTTAAAATAAAACAGTTTTTGGTGGCTATTTAACTTTGGGCATTTAAAACCCGTAAAACAAGACCAAACAGGTTGAGAACATCACGGTGGTTAAAGTAAAACAGTTTTTGGTGGTTATTTACCTTTGGGCATTTAAAACCCGTGAAACAGGACCAAACAGGTTGAGAACATCACGGTGGTTAAAATAAAACAGTTTTTGGTGGTGATTTACCTTCGGGCGTTTAAAACCCGTTAAACAAGACCAAACAGGTTGAGAACATCACGGTGGTTGGAATAAAACAGTTTTCGGTGGTTATTTACCTTTGGGCATTTAAAACCCGTAAAACAGGACCAAACAAGTTGAAAACATCACGGTGGTTAAAATAAAACAGTTTTTGGTGGCTATTTAACTTTGGGCATTTAAAACCCGTAAAACAAGACCAAACAGGTTGAGAACATCATGGTGGTTAAATAAAACAGTTTTGGTGGTTATTTATGTCACGGGTCATACTTTGTAACGGAATGCTCACGCCAAAGTTGATGTTCTGCTCGGGTTTTACGCAATAGAAAATAATCTTTTTCGAGAGCTCAGAGGAGTATCGAATGAATATGGTTTACAAGGCAGCTCTATTCATTAAGTTAATGGACAAAAAAGGGGGTCAGTTTCTAAAGAAACTGTGGTGCTGCGTCGGTGGGGACGTGAAACAAAATTTTGGATTTATCAACCAAGTTGATAAGGTAAATTATCTACCGTTAAGAGATTGGAAGCTGACGTTTCTAGCGTTAGCCCTTCGTCAGAGCGAATCGCTGAAATTGTGGGCTGCAATTAGTTTATATAGAGAGTGGTGGAGCTACGCTCTTGGTAGGAACATGGCAACGTGTAAAACAAGAATAAATTAGTTGAATGAAAAGCGTTCGTTGATACCGTGGGGATTAAGTGTGCTGATTTGAAAAATGAATTTTTGTTCTAGATTTTTAAGACTTTCCGTGTTACCCTGGTGTAGGGAAAGGCCACAAATCGTCATGTGTTGGCCAGAATGATTGGGGAGATTGAAATGTCGGGCGACTGGTTTGGGTGTGTCCTTGTCACTTCTTTCAGCGCCACGTAGGTGTTCGCGGAGACGGTCGCCTAGCCTCTTTCCTGTTTCACCAATGTATATCTTTTTGCATAAAGTGCATGTTATGCAATAGATAACACGTACGGAGGTGCATGTAAGGCGATCAGTGATTTTAATCGACCGCTTGGGTCCCGTTATTTTGTCCGCATTGTTAATGAAAGGACCGCTGAGTGTTGCATCGTTTGCGCACGCTTTTAAAAGTACCTAATTGAACATCAGATTGAAGCACACTCCTAACTGGAAAGTTCCCTAAGTTTTCGTCGCGTTTGAATGAAATCAATGGGGGCTGTGAAAATATTCTTTCTGTTTCGTTGTCATTTTTTCGCAGTTTTTAGCTGCTAGGTTATGTGGATGGTAAGTGAGAGTAAATGGGATTCTCTCGTTCTTTTCCTTCGGTGACGTTTGCAGTGCTGACTGTCGATCAATCTGTTTAGCACGGTGTTTAGCCGTGTTGACAACAGAGTCAGGGTAGCCACGCTTCTTGAAGAAATGATACACTTCCTCTGATTTGTTGGAAAAATCGGAGTCATCACTACATAAACGTTGAAGTCTAACAAATTGAGAGAACGGGATAGAGTTTTTGATGTGGGAAGGATGAGAGGGTGAATGCAACAAATAACTGTGGGAATCTGTAGGTTGTAGTGCACATCGGTGGATAGGCCGTAGCCATTGGTTGAAACTTTGATGCGGAGAAAAGCGATTGAAGTTTCGGATATTTCCCAGGTATATTTCAGTGCTGGGTGAAAGGAGTGGACAGAAGTTTTCAATAAGCTTTCAATCTCAGACAGACAATCTCTGACAGAAGTCTTCAGTATGCTTTCAATCTCTTTACGGTGGGCTATTGACCTTATCAGAGTTCCACGAATAAAAGAATACTAAATGAAATTAGGATCTATTTTTGCAAAACTGATATTTCAGTTTTACGCTGAAGAAATAAGAGAAAATAAACTGTATAAGTTGAGGTAATCACAGGAAGCTCCAACGGTGTCAACTTGCGACAGCGGAAAAATGCCCCACCCCCCCCAAAAAAAATGCAACTAATCGTTTTATGCCCGGCATACTCAATCGAACGTTCGGAAATCGAACTCGAGCGAACTAAATCCAACTCAATCCATGGATTGAGTTTCATTGAGTTCGGCAATCGAATGCAATAGAAGCCAACTATTGGAATGAGTTTGATTGAAGGTGGCCTAATTGTCCACGCTCATTTACACGCATGCTAGCACGGCCTTTCTCCACTATTTTCTTTAAAACTTTGAAATCTTGGCCCTCCTTCACGTCAAAGCGGCACTCTTGGTAGCCTTTTACTACGCATTTAAAGCTAACAACCCACAGCGCATCTGATGCCATTTCTCCGGGATTTCTTCGGTTATGATAAACAAGTGTTATACTGAGGTAGATCGAGCCAGCTCCAAAAACTTGTTATTGATTTTCAACACAACAAAAATCAAGAGTTCGGACATCGAACGTTCGATTGTCCAACATTTTTTGCATGCGAGTTCGATTGAGTTCGATGAACGAACTGATTAAAATTCAGTGCGATTGGGTTCCATTAACTATATATATATGCCGGGTTTATGCTAGTTTCGGTTAAAAGTGAGAGCAAACGTGTTCCTTAAACAAACGGCTTGTTAAGAGAAGATCACTTATTGTTTTAATCCTGCAGCTGAAAAACACTTATTAAGAACGTAACGAGTATCGTAGTAAATGAACTTAAATAATTAGTTGCCAAAAAGCCTTTCACCTAATTTTACACGTGTTTCTAAGAACCGACATGAGCTAGGACTTTTAAATTCTCTCTGTTTTTGAGCTGAAACACCTTATAATTTTATGACACAATATAACCCAATAAATACGTATTTTTTAAAACGCATGCGGGGAAACGAAAGAGAGAGAAGATTATTTTTACTGTTGATTTATATCGGAGACACGCGTCCGCCTTTTGTTCTATTTAGTGTACAGTGATAAACTGTACTTTTAAAAGTACATCCAAGACAAACTTAGAACATTTCTTAGATTCCAAGTCCGGAGTGCTAACTCTCTCGTTAGTTTTCCGCGCATGGAAAAACTAAATACAAATCAATTAAAGTAAATAACTTTGAAAAGGAGCAAATTCCCCGAAAACGATTAAAAACAAATAATCTGAGAAAACGAGCCGTCGGTAAAACGGGAGGATGAGAACATCACGGTGGTTAAAATAAAACAGTTTTTGGTGGTTATTTACCGTTGGGCATTTAAAACCCGTAAAACAGGACCAAACAGGTTAAGAACATCACCGTGGTTAAAATAAAACAGTTTTTGGTGGTTATTTACCTTTGGGCATTTAAAACCCGTAAAACACGACCAAACAGGTTGAGAACATCACGGTGGTTAAAATAAAACAGTTTTCGGTTGTTATTTATATTTGGGCATTTAAAAACCGTAAAACAGGACCAAAAAAGTTGAGAACATCACGGTGGTTAAAATAAAACAGTTTTTGGTGGTTATTTACCTTTGGGCATTTAAAACCCGTAAAACAGGACCAAACAGGTTGAGAACATCACGGTGGTTAAAATAAAACAGTTTTTGGTGGGTTATTTACCTTTGGATATTTAAAACCCGTAAGACAGGACCAAACAGGTTGAGAACATCACGGTGGTTAAAATAAAACAGTTTTTGGTGGTTATTTACCTTTGGGCATTTAAAACCCGTAAGACAGGACCAAACAGGTTGAGAACATCACGGTGGTTAAAATAAAACAGTTTTTGGTGGGTTATTTACCTTTGGATATTTAAAACCCGTAAAACAGGACCAAACAGGTTGAGAACATCACGGTGGTTAAAATAAAACAGTTTTTGGTGGTTATTTACCTTCGGACATTTAAAACCCGTAAAACAGGACCACACAGGTTGAGAACATCACGGTGGTTAAAATAAAACAATTTTCGGTGGTCATTTACCTTTGGGCATTTAAAACCCGTAAAACAGGACCAAACAGGTTGAGAACATCACGGTGGTTAAAATAAAACAGTTTTTGGTGGTTATTTACCTTTGGGCATTTAAAACAACTAAAACAGGACCAAACAAGTTGAAAACATCACGGTGGTTAAAACAAAACAGTTTTTGGTGGTTATTTAACTTTGGGCATTTAAAACCCGTAAAACAATACCAAACAGATTGAGAACATCACGTTGGTTAAAATAAAACAGTCTTTGGTGGGTTATTTACCTTCGGGCATTTAAAACCCGTAAAACAGGACCAAACAGGTTGACAACATCACGGTGGTTAAAATAAAACAGTTTTTGGTGGTTATTTACCTTTGGGCATTTAAAACCCGTTAAACAAGACCAAACAAGTTGACAACACCACGGTGGTTAAAATAAAACAGTTTTTGGTGGTTATTTACCGTTGGGCATTTAAAACCCGTAAAACACGACCAAACAACAGGAGAACATCACGGTGGTTAAAATAAAACAGTTTTTGGTGGTTATTTACCTTCGGGCATTTAAAACCCGTAAAACAGGACCAAACAGGTTGAGAACATCACGGTAGTTAAAATAAAACAGTTTTTGGTGGTTATTTACCTTTGGGGATTTAAAACCCGTAAAACAGGACCAAGCAAGTTGAGAACATCAGTGTGTTTAAAATAAAAATGTTTTTGGTGGTTATTTACCTTTGGGCATTTAAAACCCGTAAAACAAGACCAAACAGGTTGAGAACATCACGGTGGTTAAAATAAAACAGTTTTTGGTGGTTATTTATCGTTAGAGTATAAAAACCCTTAAAACCAGAACAAAAAGATTAAGAAAATCTTGGTTGTTCTGGTATCTCTTCAGTGCTGAGAATGACCCTCATACTGCCTAAATATAAAATGAAGGGATGTGATAAAACCACAGGAAAAGGCATTATTGTTTTTGTGTAGTATACGTGCCGAGAATTGAAAATGAAATCGTACTCTGCCAGATAGCTAGGGATATCATTTCTTGTATTGTCTTCTAAGGGGAGCGACTATTCAGAGACGGCTATTATTCTAGGAAATATGATATTTCCGGAAATTTCCGGAAAATACGATATTACAGAGACAAAAAAGCCAATTTGGAGCGACGTTGGTATGCAGGAGTCGCCCTTCAGAAACACATTATTCCTCTGTCGACCCTACTGATCTATGTTCATTCTTGTGCTGTTGGAAACAGAAAGCAATGGTAGGGCTGCATAACGATATGGTAAATTCAATGATATCATTGATATCTTTGCAAACCGACGGAGGTAACTGTGACAGGTCTCAGCATCGACCGGAACCGCTGCTTTGAAAGAAGAGACAAGCTCTAAAATAATTAATGTCTTCCTTTTCCATGATGTACTTGATTATGCTCTGAAAAAGAAAAATGAAAAAGTCAATAGTCTATTATTTATTGTCGCCAATATGAAGGTGAACTTTTGCGTTAATCAAGAATTAACAAAATTTGTTTGGGTATGACCGAACAATCGCGGAAAATATTTGAAATTACTTTTGAATAGAGATATGGCGTCAATTACTGCGTTCACCTTACTATCGAATTTTACTATCAAAGCTAAAGTGTTATAATGATTATAAATAATGATTATTTAGCTTGTTTTGGATGAAGTTCGCATTTTTTTACTGACTTTTTTTTTACCGTTGCGACGATATAACAAACGGCACGGAACGTGTGCAGTAAAGGAACTATAGTCTGATTTTGCAGTATATACAGTAAATTACTGTAAATGAAATACGATACTTCGGGGAGCAGCACGTCCATTAAGAGCCGATTCTGTTGTGCAAGGTCTTCCGAAGCAGCAATGATTGTTGGTATTGAAACTGTTTTTAAGAGTTCAACCACTGCGTCAACCTGTTTGTGAAAAGAGAAAAAAAAGCAATAATTTAATGTAAACCTTTGATCGGCAAAGACAACAATAGTTAGTTTAAAATCACCGTTTTTGACAAACAGATAACAATAATTATTATTGTAAACTATCGTAAAAACTCACGGTACAAAAAATAAACCTTGGGATAGTACATACTATTAACATTACATGTTAATATAATTAGACAATGTAGGTTGGGTACCGTATAATGACATGTTTATCATACAAACTAACAGTCAACTTTAATTGCAGTCATCCCTCCCTGTATAAGACGACGACGCTCGCAATCTGTAAGAACTATCTTTCCTACTTGTGAGTGTCCGAATTAGAGTCTTAGAGTTGCAGCGACCTAACTCCAATGAATTTCCTTACGCTGAGGTATCGTTTACCTTGAATGACTTCCAAGAGTGAATGACGTCTTCGATTTGAAGTGTCCGTTGAAATAGAGTTTAGTTACAGCAAAATGACTGAGTATATTAGACGGGGACCGATGCACTAGAAGTGCCAAATATAGAGTGGTGCTTGTCTTAGAGAGGGCAAGATAGTTAACTCTATCTTGTAAATAATGATCCATGAGATAAACATGTCCGTGTGCACGCATGTTGCCACCAAATAATTCACCTATTTAATAGTTATATTAGGTCACTGTTTAGAAGGGAAGGAACATATGATCATCCATTCTGCACTACCAATTCTGACTATGCAATAGACCCGTAATACAGTCGTATCCGAAAACTACATATGAGGTGTTTTTATCTACAAAGGAAGTTACCGCGTCTCCTGTAAGTGGTCCAGTTCCTAATGTCCTCAGCAAATGTCGGTGCGACAGCAGACGGCTACAGGTGTTAAACGACAGCCTTAAGGAAGGCGTACTTTTGTCCACCAGAAGTGTTTTTGTTAGGTTCTGTATATACATAAAAGTGAGAAAAGTAACCCTAAATCTCGTGCTAGCTCCATTAAAATTACAAGCGTACGGCACGTTACAAACCTTCAAAAATGCTTTTGTAAAGAAACGCATAATACTGGGTCGGTGTGAGTACATCGACCTACAACAACAATTAAAACAGAATAATCATTTCCACTTGAAAGACAAGGAAAGACGATTGCTACGTTTTTAGATACGATAATATGGCTAAACACCCATTAAGAAATAAACTAAATAAAGCATCAAATTAAATATTAAACAAAGAACATATCCTCACATGTTCCGGCTGTGATATGTCCACTATTGTGGCGTCCCGCGCCTCACTGAGGGTAATCCCCAAGCAAACACAGTGATACCACTGGCTGCATGTTAGGCACTGGACGATTTCGTCTCGACAACGGTGCTCATTGTTTAGTCTGCGCCAAAACACACACGTGAATGCATCAAGTGCTCCACACTTCCAGGGCAACAGGGGGCAAATGTGGTTGTAGATGTTCCCTTCTCCTGTTAGTGGCAGCCAGATAATGCGAAATGGTTCCACATTCACATTGATTTCTTGCCGGACACAACAAGGCGGATCTTCTGTGGAGTCGTACCAGCTACGCTCAGCGAGTTTGCAATGCTGCCGAATGGGTCTCTTTAAAAACCTGGCAGCAAAAGCGATCTGCAAGAGACCTAATTTAAAAGGCTAATATTACGGTCGCTAAATCTGCAGTAGTTTAAAACCCTTAATTTACATCATAACAATAACGTTAAGGTACTTGATATAAGCTCAGTCAGTCAGCCTGATTAGCTCTAGATATTTCTATTTGTTATAGCTCATCCAATTTTTAAAAAGGATCTGCCGTTAGAGATGGCTTGTGGAGTACTATTATTAACCTTGTTTTAGAGCAATTAAACGAGCCTGCCTATCTTTGGCTTTGTTTAGGTGAAAAAGTGGTGAAATAATAGGAGCATAATAAGTTAAAGGCCGGGTTTACTGTTCGGCGCATGTACTGCATGTGCACATTATGATGCATACTGATTTATATTCATTGTTGAGAAGAAGTGCATACAACTTTGTGTAAAATGGGAGTGACAGGCCTGCACGACTCCCACGCTCGTGTTTTAGCCGTTCTTATAACTTTGCTCTCACGAGTATATCTTTTAAGGACCGTCCTTTCTTATATGATATTAAAGGCGATTCCTTAAAGATTTCGTTGAGTAATGGTTGTCTTTTGGGCACTGATGGTTGATATTGCGTTACAAAAGGCAAGATTCTTTTATTCTCCCTGCGTTTTTGTTGGAGGGCTAGCTTTCTGTCTTCAAAGTTTACTTCTGAAAGTGTATTTTGTATAAAACTTTCTGGGTAACCTCTCTCTTGGAGTTGTTTTTTGAAGTTTTTGATCATCTCTTCAAATAATGTCTTAGAAGAGTTTGTTCTCAATAGTCTCAAAGCCTCCCCTTTAATGAAACCTGTTTTGACTCCGGGTGGGTGGCATGAGGAAAAATGTGTATACTGAAATGTTTCAGTGGGTTTGAAATGCGTGCGTACATCAAGTACTGCGGCTTTTTTGAATCTTTCGCCTTTGTAAACGTTATTATCCAAGAACGTCGTTTCTGTTTCAGATATTTCAGCCGTAAATTTGATTGTAGGGTGGTGTTTATTTGCTTGCTCAATGAACTTACTTATTTCATCTCTGCTGACGTTCCAGAGTGAAAAAATGTCATCTATGAAACGTTTCCAAACGAGCGGTTTTATCACGCTTTGGCTTAGAATGTCTGTTTCAACTTTCGCCATGAAAATGTTGGCAAAGGCAACTGCCATTTTAGTTCCCATGGCGGTTCCGTGTGTCTGTAGATAGTTTTTTCCATTAAATTGGAAGGAATTTTCCTGCAGGATAAGCCTTAGCGCTCGTTCTAGTAGTGGCGTGGGGATGGGAATTTTATTTTGATAAAAAGAGACGTATGCTTTGCATACGGTTTGTATCCCCTCTTCTTGTGGTATATTTGTATAAAAGCTCGTGACGTCCATTGAGACAAGTAACGCCTTCTCCGGTACTACATGGTCTGTCATGGCGGTTTCCCACACTCATTTTCTCGCAAGCGAAAAACGATTTTTGATTTCATTTTTTCAATTGCGTCTCGACCCCCATAAAAAGCAAATCTTGAGTCGGCACTTTCGCCATGAATTCCATGTAGTATTTAACCCCCATAAAAAGCAAATCTTGAGTCGGTATATCGGCATGATTTCCAGTAGTTTTCAGACAATTAAATGCACTTTCATTTGCGCTTTGACCCCCATAAAAAGCACTTTCGCCATGATTTCCATGTATTTAAACACCATAAAAAGCACTCCCGTCATCATCTCCATGTAGTATTTACCATGCGTTTCGACACCTGTATAATGATATTCATTATAAAGGATCCTTAATTGAAGTAAATACTATGTTTAAGATTTATTCGAAGTAAATGGTTAGTTCTTTGATTTTCTCTTGTTTCTTCTCAGTTATCTTTGTAAATGCGTCTTCTTTTGATGTTTTACCATATCTTGCCATTGTTTTGAATCTCTTTCCATTTATTATATTATCGATAAACCAGCATTTGTTTTTAATATCGTCCTTGATAGTTAATTTGTTCTCTAGTTTGGCTATTCTCTCTTCAAGTTGTTTTTTATTTTCTATGGTCACCTTGTATTCAATCTTTTTGGTTTTCTTATTTGGATTTGATCTTATGTTTATTAATTGTTTACCATATTTTTCTGCATATTCTTGAATGTATCCATTTTCAACATTTTCTAAACTCTTTTTGTCGTTACTCAGTGCATTTACAATCAATTCTATTTTTGGATTGTGTTCTTTGTTTTTAAACACTTGGCTTTTCATGTTCGATAGATGCCATTTGAGTCTGGTTTCTAGTTCTTCACATGTTGAACCTACATAGACCATTCCGTTATTAAACGTTACTTTGTATATCTTTCCATTTTTGTACAAACTGTTGAATTTACTGTTGACTAATTCTAATACTGGTTGCCTTTTGTTGAAATATTTGTTGTTTATCTCTTTGTTATTCACGTGTATGTATTCCATTTTGGTTGTTCTGCTTAATGCTGTGTACAGTTGTTTTTTGTTCATATGATTGACGTCATGAACATTATACGGTTCGTCAATATCTGCTCCTTGGTATTTGTAAACGATGACACAATATGAAGGAATGAAAGATTCTGAAAACTCTTTTATGTCATACCATTCGTTGTTAACCTTGAATTGATTCTCTTTTATTTTCTCAATAACGAATTCCATTGTATTAAATATTCTTTTGTCCTTAATGTTCTGTGTGGCCATGATTTGCATGTTTTGGCATACTTTATGAATTTCTTTTTTATTATCGTATTTGAATTCTACTGTTTCATACCTCTTGTCCTTTGTGAATTGGTCACAACAATCTGTATTAACCTTTATTCTTGTCGAGTTCAGGTAACAGATATTTTTATACAGTTTCTTATCAATCGGTTGGAAATATGTCGAGATTTTACCATGTTTCAAGAATGTTTTTAACATCTCATGAGTTTGCTTGTCGTACCTACAAGACTTTTCAATATATTGAAGAGTTTTAATCCGTGGACACATTTCACGAACTGTTTTTGACTCCAGATAGTCGAAATGTATTTGACTACCCCCTTCTACAGGCTCACATTGATTGGGATCACCAAACATGTATATGGTGATATTGTGTTTAAGATATTCGTGATATATTTTAGTCATCCACTTGTTTGGTACCATAGAAAATTCTTCAATGAATATCGTTTTTCCTTCAAGACCGTGATAATTTCCATCACTCCATTCACAAAAGTATGAGTCGAATGTGTGACATATTTTGTTTGCTACTTCCTTTTCATATCCTGTTTGAATTAATCTATTCTTAACATTCTCGACAGCCTTATTAGTAAATGATAAAACTAATGGCTTATCTGTTTCTTGTACCATTCTGCATAGTTTAGTCGTTTTACCACTCCCGGCCTGTCCATTGTATATACATCCTTTGCCAGTTTCTAATTTATAATCTGACATATCCATGTTTTCTCTGTAATGTTTTTCAAAATACACAAGTTCACTGTCTGTAACATATGCTCTGCCTATTCTTTTGGTACTGAATTTAACGTCTTTCTTATTTTTGAATTGTACTTTTGGGTTAGTTATATAAATTCCGTCTGTATTATAACCGCGCAACACACTGTCCTCTCCATGACACGTATTTATCAGTTACAAACATTTTAATATCGCTTCTGAAACTACGAATCTGTTGATGCTTGTATGATCTGAGAATATACGTTCAATATTTTGCTCTCGTATCATGAATATACCATCATGATGATCGATAGTGACGTTCTTACCCTCAGACAAACCACTGGTCCAGCAACACATTGCTGTATCGTAATCTGTGCAAGTAAAACCCTGGTTTGTTTTATTATATCTCCTTCCTAGTTCTCCGATGAAGTTGTTTGCCATTTTCTTTGCCTCATTTTCTGAGAAGTTATCGAATATGTATTTGAAGAACTCGCTAAATGTATTCGGTTTCAGTGCTTTTTTAGTAACGATTTTATATTTGATCTGACTCAGAGGCATATGTAATGTATCAACAAGGTATGATATCAGATTAGAGCTGTAAAAGCCGGCTTCTATTTTTAGTGGTGTCTCGTAGTTGTATAGAATTGTCTCGTCTATATAGAACTCGCCACAATGTTTCAGATCACTTTTGCAGTTGAACGGCTCAACAACGTCGTGGATATTGTAAACTGGGATTTCGTGATTATTATTCAACAATATGCTCGGATAACATTTAGCAATATCAATACTCACCACATCCTCTGGTATATCATCTGTTGTACACCATTGTAATGCTCTCGGATAGAAATCATCGAGCATTTGCCTCGTGTTGACATTATAACTTGATTCAGGAATATAACCGTTCAATTGCCTGAATAAGGATGTAGATATACTTGTATAACTTTGATTAGTCCATTTGAAGTCATGAGTTTTGAAAGTGTTAAATAGTTTGTCACATATTGTTTTTCTCGTATTATATTCCTCATTCAAGAGGTACATATTCCTTTTGTGATCAATGAAACCGTCGAGAATACCGTTGTTATTCCAATGTAGATATTCGACATAAAAATTTTCACTTCTGCTGTATAAATTAATGGCTTCTCTCATTTTTGATTCCTCTGGTAAAATTATTATGTTATTTTCTTTGTCCAAACTGTATATTTCATTTATATTGTTGAGTTTTGTTATGTTCTCGTGACGTCTTGTCCATTTTATATCAGACATATGTTTTAGTAGGTCATCACACCCCCCCTGGTTAGCCTTACTTGCAACGGTTTTCAGTTTTTCATCTGTTATTGGATGGCAATGATGGTCTTTTACGATGTATACAAGAGAAATATCTGAGCAGTTTTTGCTGTGTGTGACAAACTTTTTGTATCTTGCATCAAAGGCGTGAATTGACACGTTATTATGACATTTATCAGCCCAATTAATCAACTCATCGGTACTTATCTTTTCATCATCTTCAGCTACAAACTCATAAATCTCATTCTTCAGCTTGTTATAAGTGTATGATTTAAAACCTCGTTTACCCCTTACTTGATCCCAAACATAGTCAACAACACATGTATTTTTGCCATGTCTTGTGATAGGTCGTTGTTTGTTTAACAAGTATGACTCGAGTTTGAGTTTACCCATTTTATGTTTTTGTGGTCTCTTCTTATTCAATCGTGTAATGTCGAATCCGATTTGTGTGACAGATTCGCCTGATAAGAAGGTTATGTTTTTATTCATGAGAACGTATAAAGCGAATTTGTATCCATCTCGTTTGCTCATATTATATGGTTTATTGACTGTGAAAGGTCCGTAAGTGTGTTCAGAAACCGTTTCAATCATTCCACGTAATGCATGAGTTAATTCAATGTGTATTCTTATAGATACTTTGTCTCTTCTTCCTTGCATCTCATGCCTTTTTCCAAATAGGTCGACAAATGATTTCAATCTCTTGTTTTTGTCATTGCTCCTCCTTATTTCTTCCTCGCGGAATTCATCCAATGTTGCCTTTATCATCGGATAATGAGTCACTTTTTTCTCATCTGTAACCAACTTACTGTATCTGTCGTTGATTAATGATGTTTGTTCATTAATGTTTTTATCTTGTTTGTTGACTTTTTTCATCATTCTTTCAATTGGATCACTTGTGACGGTGAAGTCCGGAAATAGGTCATCATCAAACAAATTATCATGATTATAAACCACTTTCTGTTTTTTCTTTGGCTTCTTATTTACCACAACCGTTTTAGGGTTATTCTCCTGCTTCAGAAGCAATTTGATAAGTTCCGATTTGCTGAGTTTCTTCAAACTAGCTTTGTTCATATTTATATTATTGTTGGATATTTCTGATTTCATTCTATATATAATATCTATAGGTTTTATTTTTAAGCCCTTAATTGTATGAAACAGTTTTAAAGATATAATATGAACTATATATATATGAGTAAAATTGAAATTGAAAACTGCGTTTATAGTTGTCATCCAATTTATGACTTGTATGCAGCTGACAAGGATGGAAATGTTATGAATATTATCAAGAAGGTCCCTCACAAGGGTAATGAAAATCGAAATGGTTATATGTTATGTATGGTCAGAAAACATGGTCAGAATGGTCAGAAAAGTATACATGTTCATCGTTTTGTTTGGGAGTGTTTTAATGGACTAATCCCAGAAGGAAAAGTGATCGATCATATCAATAATATAAGAAATGACAATCGCTTATGTAATTTACAAATGATGACACAACAAGAAAATTGCAAGAAATCAGCACAAGATCGTGATTACACATTTGTTGCTAAAAATCACCAAAATAAAAAGTGTGTGAAAGCTACTAATATCACTACCAATGAAGTTTCATACTATAATAGTTTATACGCCGTTCAACAACATCATGGTATTAATGCTGGTATTGTGAAAATGGTTTGTGAAAATTTGAATCGCTGTAAAACTGGAGTTTCAAAGAAAGATAATCATCACTATAAATTTCAGTATGTCAAAAAGGAAGATATGCCAGAAAACTACATTAAATCAGCTAATAAACGTCCGCAGAGAGTGACTGATGAAGACAAAAAGAAACATCATAAAGAAGCAATGAAAAAATGGTATAACAAAGAATATAAATACCCAAGATGTGACAAGGTGATGAAAAATAACAACAGACAATGTCATAAAAAAAATGTAACTAGATAGCCAGAAACAAGCATATTTTTGGCTACCGAAAGCGAATAAACAGTATATACTGTATCGATCGATATGATATATATTAGATAATTCTATTTAAACCGCTTTTATATAAATAGTGTTTCCGGTGTTCCATGTTAAAGGTAACGATTCGTTACCCCTGGTTTTGAGCCTCTTAAGTGAACATTTATCTTCAGAATCAACATGTTTGAAAATCGTGTTTCCGGTGTTCCCAGTCAGGGGGGACGAATCGTCCCCCCTGGATTTGAGCTCGTTTAAACCTGTTCACCAGAGGAGATGATAACTCCAGAAATTTGCTGAATTCGGATCATTGTATGTAAGGTTACCATCTTTGTCTTTTATCTTGGATGCCCTTTTTCTGAATCGTGTACGTCTTTTCCTGTTTAGATGTGTCAGATAATCCGCATATCGATCATCCCCAAAGTTAATTTTTTCACCATTTTTAAGAGTGACCATATATTTTTTATTCATTCTATTGGAGTATTCAAGGTCCTTGGCACCGTATAAATTGATTGCTCTATATTTTAATAAGTCGAATTTATTCCCGGTTACGGTATTCATATAATAAGGTTATATATTTATAGCAAATAGCCAGAAACAATTATATTTTTGGCCACCAAAAGCAAAAGACAGCATATACTGTATCGATTGATATAATATATATTAGATAATTATCTTTCAAACACTTTATATATCTCTTAAGTCCTTGAACGGTATCCAACTATTAAAGTCATCACTATATCCTTTCCACTTAACCAAAGCTTGTTTCTTCTTATAATCCCTCCGAATGACTTTATCAATTCTGAATACATCTTGTTTTGCTTTTAATAATTCAGGTTCATAGAAAGATCCCTTTATCTCTTCATCATTGAAGTCTTTCAGTTTGTATGTGATTGGATTGGTATGTTGTATTTCATCAACTGTAAAAACTTCCTCAGACCAATTTGGAGTATACCCTTTATCGAATACATTCCGTTTGTACTTAGATATTCGGACCTTATCACCTATTTTAAATTTCGATTTTTGTTTTAATGTTTCCATATCACTGTATAGATTAAAGTAAACAGTCCCTTCATTCTTCTTTTTACTTGCTTCTGTCGGCGTCATTTTGATAGAGCTATGTTTAGTGTTGTTATACTGTTTCACTAATTTGGGTAGTATGTCTAAATACTGTGTATTACCTTGAACAGTAAACTGTTTCCACATTTTGGTTTTGATTGTACGGTTCCATCGTTCGCATACGCTACTTTTCTCTTCATTTTCGGTAGAGTACAAGGTTATTTTATTCTTATCAAGTAGTTCCTTAACATGTTTGTTGTAATACTCTTTGCCTTTGTCTGTCCAAAGATATTCCGGTTTTCTACCTTCTTTAAGGATTGTTTTAAAAGCATTCATAACGGTTTCACCCTTTTTATCTTTTAATGGGACGATCCAACCATATTTACTAAACACGTCTAAAACCATAAGAAGATATCTGTAGCCAGCGTTCCATCGACTAAACTGTTGCATCTCAACAAGATCAGAGCACCATATCTCGTCAATATGATTCACAATAACACGCCGCCGGGTGAAGTTACGCTTTATGGGTTTGTGTAATTCATCAGCTAATTTTTCTTGCCAGTTTTCTTCACTCAACGGCCTTTTCCGTTTTTTGTCTTCCTTTGTTTGACACCGAGGCCCAGTTTCTGTTTTGTGTTAATCAAGAACCGAGCGGTTTGTCCCCATTTTGGCATCTGTCCATAAGGTATTCCATCCAATGACTTGACCATTTGTTTGTCACATTCACCTTTGTTTTTCCCCATATCATAACAAATATCGTGATGAGCCGCTATTTTATCCACTTCATTGTAAGGTTGTACATACCATTTAGTAACCTCACCAGTGTTTTTATCATATTCTAGCTGTTTTTCAAGAGGGTTATATGGTCCCATGTACTTATACTTTCCAGGAGTCCATCCAGCTTTTGGTTTCGGTATTTTCCCAATTAGTTTATGTATATCAACACCAGCACCATCCAAATCCTTCCTGTCAGTTTTATACTTTCTATTTGGTCTTATTTTGGTTGATAATTGATCAAGAGCTTGACTTCCGACATTTTGAATCATTGGATTCAACTTATCCAGAGCATAATCGATAGCCTTTTTCTGCAGTTTTGGGTTTCTCAAGGCTTCTGATCCATAATATCGACCCATTTCAACCGCCTTGTTTCCAAGCCAAGGAATTCCATGATGCACAAACATATCTAAACCTGTTGATGCTACTGTATCTAGTACGCCCGCCCCTTTCGACGGGCCAACCCGTTTCCCGCCTGTTTGACGAATTTCGTCTTAGTGATTCCACATTCAGCACAAGTGCATTTCGCCCGTTTTTGGCTTTTACATATCTTTCACTTCCAGGTACACATAGAGTGACCTTTTTCTGTCTGACACAATATGATTTCATATATAATATGATTAGATATTTTTGAAATACCGTGCTAGAAACCTCTCATTCTTCATTGTATCATATATATCAAATACCTGAAGCAGATCAAAATATGATTTACCCTTATTCATCTCATTCAAAAAGTACAAACAGAAGTAACCGCATGTTGTCGTCAGTAAATTTTGTATTTGATTGTTCTGATGAAGCAATGTTAAGTTCTTCTTTTTAGCATGATTGACCATTTCTTGGAAGGGAGGCAAACCAAATGAATCAAAGTAATTGATGACGTTATCTTTGACATATGTTGACACCCAATGGCTACCGCTCATATAACTCGGTTCAAGATTGTAAATGAATAGAGCCTGTCTATGATTGTGAGGAACATTTTCATCTCTTGACAATACATCATTAATTGGGATATTCAGATATTTACACCATTTTATTAAATCATAATTGCTTAATGGGACATTCTTATGGAATTTTGGTTTTACAACAAAATGTTTAACAGTGGGACGTTTTTGAAGGGTGAGTTCTTGCCCAATAGTAGACCTTTGCCCTTTTTCTGAGCTTTTTTTTGGGGAGCTTTTTTTTTAGTCCCCATACCTAATGTTTGATCAGGCCAATTTCCATAAAAAGGTGGAGTTCTATACATTGGGACTAACAAACCACCATCTTGATTGTTAACAGTAGTTGGTGTTGGTATAGATCTGGGTGGTCTTTGTTTAGGCTGTCCCATCTGAGGGGCACCTTTACCAGTCATCTTCTTTATTGCCTCAATAGCTAAAGGGACTCCAATTGATGCGAGAAGAGTACCTAAGAACCCACCGGTTTGAACTTTTGTTGGTTTTATATGAACACCAGAACCTGTTTGTAGAGCATTTAATATATCCTTCTTTTGTTTGGTTGTCAAAAGATGTTTATATGCTATCAACTGATCGATTTTATTTTGTGGTATGAGAAACCCACCGGTTTGAACACCTTTTCCGGATATCTTCTTAACAATCTGAGATGCTCCTTCACTAGCTGCTCCAGCTAAAGCCGACAATCCAAGAGTCTTAGCAATCGTTGGACCAAAAGTTCTTCCAAGTGTTAGAACTGTAGACAGAAGAGATCCACCAACTTGCTTTCGAATGTTTGTTTTAGAAAGTTTAATGTCCATTCCTTTCTTAAGTTTCTGATTTTTTTCCAATCGCTTAACTATATTCTGAGGTACGTATAGAGTGTCATTCCCAGATAGAGAGTCCTTCGTGAGCCTTAGAACTATTGTTTCTCTTTTATGATACGCGTTACTAAGATTCTTTTTCTGGTTTGGTGATAAACTAACTTTAATTTCGTATAGTTGTGTCATATCATATATGTTAGATAAATTCTCTTTTAAAAAACATATTCATTTAAATTTTCATCGATGTAAAACTTATTTATTTAAACTATCATCAATTCGTTTCCAACTGTCTTTACTACAACCTCACTCTCGTAAAATACGATGCTATGAGCTCGGACGTTTGCTGTCGGGGCTACATTGAGACGATAATGGAGAATCAACTGTTTAGGATCTCTCGTCACTACCTCTTTCTGATATGACAAATCGAAATACAATAATCCATACAAACTAGTGAAATTGGATACATTAAGCTGTGTTCCTGAATTGTAATCGTTCTTACGAAATGCATATGACATGAGATCATTAAATATCCGTATTTTAGAGTCACTATCATATTCCAGCTCTGGGTAAAAAACATTATTCCCGTATTCAAGCCTGCAGTTTGATAGAGAGCTATTAGCATCAGCTGCATTCAACTTGAAAGTGTCAAATAAATACGGACTCCTCTCTGCTTCATCATCATTTGGTCCGTCTGTCCTCTGGAGATATATAAAAACATGTTTAACGTCATCGATAGCTGGACTGATTTGAAACATATTCTGAATAGCTCTGGTATTTGCTGACTGATTGTAGAGATCTCGCATATATGTCCAGGTTGTTGGCTTGAGAAACTCTGAAACGAAATTACTATATATGCTGTCTTTTGGGATTAATCTTGGGAGCCAAAGATACAATCTCTTTACTACAACACGACCAGGGTCTGTGCCATTTGCCATGTGAATCAGTTCACTGTCTTCGTTAAATGTAAGTTCAATTGTGAGCTGCATCGGAGGCAACATTTTTCTTTCTAATTCTTGAAAAAAGCTGTATCTGTTTAAGGGAAGCATCTCATTAATACTTTTAGCTCCCCCACCACCGTTGTTTTGTGCTGCTTGGGTTAAAATACGACGGGCCTCAAAACCTGTGTTTGTATTTGCTGTAGTTCCATCAGTATCAAGATACCAGAACGAATTCTTTCCAACAGATCTACTATAATCATCACTGTATTCGAGTAAATTTTTCACATTCGTAATTCTATGTAAATTATCACTCTCGTATACTATTTTACCAGACGATTTAATAACCATGTGACGAATTAAACTATGAGATCCGTTTATCATGGTGATGCGATCTGCTTGAGCATATCCAGTACCATCTGCCTTTTTTTGAAGCTCTTTAGTTACTTCGAAATACCCATTAAAAAAATCGAACATAGTCGACCTATCGTTGATTGTGAATCTGTAACCTGTCTTTTTCTGGCTTTGATTGTTAGCAGGTTGCTCAATGACATTATCCAAATGGAAACGAACGTATTCATATCGTTGCAGATTTTCATTTGTTCTGAAACTCATTTATATGAGTAGTTTAGATAAAATTCACTTTTTATATAAACCATTTCCCACTTGCTAGTCTATTTATAATTGGATAAAATTCACTTTTGAATAACATTTTAGCGTCTTAATCCAGTACCAGATATAAGTCTATTCAGAATCGTGTTGTAGTCTTCTTGTTTTGGTTTAGTAGGTTTGGTTGGTTTCATGGTTTTATTCATTGATTGTTTAGTTGAACCATGTAATTTTCTCATAATAAGCTCTCCGCTTTTTTCAGCTGCTTTTTTTCCCAGTTTGTCTCCAGCATGTGAAATACCAGATTCAAGCGCTTTTTTGGCAAAAGGTTTTAAAACCATTTCTGGAACTTTACTTAACACCCTTCCAACCGGTTTGAATATGTTATCAACAATAATCCCAGATCCTTTATGCTTATACACAAAACGACCTAGTTTCGGGTGATAAATTCGCTTGTATTCATACGACGACATATATAACTATTAGTTAGATTAATCTCTCTTCTCTCTTAAAATCAAACTGAATGAAGTGTCACTATGATTAAGATCGATGATTCTCCTCTTACCATCTGTGATATAAATTCTTATTTTATTGATCGTATTTTTATTACACGGGTTGTACTGAACTCGTCTTGGCTCTTGTGTGAAACTATAACTCGGTGTCAAAGTACTAGTACTGAAACTATATATAATATCTGACTCTTCACCATCGACAAGACTATCACTTATCAAATCACAATGAACATTCAATATTTCTCTGTCTTGTGAGAGATTAGGAATGTAATCTCCAACATTTACACTACTTGTTAGAATCTTTTTATTGAAACCAATAAGATCATTAAAATTACTTTCAGTAAGATCTAATCTGTAATTTGAGGCTAGTTTTATTATTGTCCTGAATACAGTATCGTTAAACTCCAGAGTGATTGGATATTGAGGGTTTGATGAGGTCCCTGTTTTTGTTTTTTCTTTGATTAAATTGTCAAAATCAATGTAATTCCATACTCCAGGGTTGAATATAATTTCCGTCCAATTAGTACCACTATCTGTCGAATATCTTATTTTCTGATTATTGAGTTCTTTAGTCACATTGAACCAAGTGAATGACATCGAAATGATTCGATCTAGGCCGATTTCATATTGTCTGTTTGAATCCAGTATTATCGGATTACTGTATTTGATTGTGAAATCTGATGGTCTATTACCATTTTGGTTTTTTACTGTATGACCGGATAATACAAGTTGTCTATTCATTTATATGATTAGTTTAGACTAAAATAGTTTTTGTATATTTTGTTGTATTGTGACTTATTGAGTATTGAATTTCTCAACAAGATGTCGAGAAGAGCGACACCTGTGTTTCTTAGCTCTATGCTATTATTACCAGCAACCTTTGATCCGATAATCAGTTCCAGTTTTTTCATCATTTCTGTCGGATTATTGAAAAACATTACCTGTCCACCTCTTTTTGTTTTTTTCTTCAAACCAGACCCTTTAATATTTTTTAATCTTTGATTGTTGTAATCGATATAATCAGTAAGAACCTTTCTTATATCTTGAATAATTTTTCTTCGATATTGAGCCTCAGCTTCAGTCATTAAACCACTTTTTAATTTTTACTGATATCACTCAAATAACCATTTAGTTTCAAACGTTGATCTTTAGCATTTTTCAAGATTTTGTTCAGATAAGCTTTACTCTTAATATTATCCATATATTCTTGTTGAAGTTGTAATTTAACATCATCATAGTTCGGAATATTCAATTTATCTAAAGCTTGGTTAATTGCATCCTCCTCGAGAATGTTATAATCAGGTCCTTCTTCTTCTTCGTATTCAGGTGGAAGATCTTCAGGTTCATACATTTGTTTTTCACCTGATGCTATATCCTCGAGGACGTCTTCATAACTTGGAGGTTTTGGAACCAATTGTTTGTCATTTTGTGGTAGAACTTGATCACCAAATAGATCTTCCAATCCATAATCAGGCACTTCATCATCAATAGCTATTCCATAATCTGGAACAGGTTGCTTTTTCGTTGGTAATCTTCTCAACGGTGCTTTTGGGGCTGTAAGTTCCTTTAACTCAGATGTTATAGGTTTGAAAAGTTTCTCTGCCTCGACTTCACCCATTTGATCAGATATCGTTTTTTGTTTTATTGTCTCTCTTACTGTGTTAATCTTTTTACCAACCTCGGATCGTTTCTCAGCCATTTCTTTCCATTTGAGTAAACTCATTATATCATTTGTTTACATAAAATTTCGTATTTTGTTCGGAAAAATTAGGGTTATTATATATAAAAACGCTCGCATAGCGTGTCGCATAGCGTGTCGCCATGCAATAAAATTGTATAACATAGTATCATATGAAGATTCAAAATTACGACATTCAAGATGATGAAAACAACGATTTTGTTCAATTAAAGAGTTTCATGCCAAACCGATGTTTCAGGATGCTTATTTGTGCTCCCTCTGACAGATTTGTCTGATGAAAACCAAAAATTAATCATATTTGATGACTATTTGAATACAGGTAAGAAAAATGACGAACGGATACGTGACTACTTTACCAATTCTAGAAACAAAAATTGCTGTTGTATATATTTAAGTCAAAGCTATTACGGAACTGATAAAACAATAAGACTGAATAGTTCACATTTTTGTGTTTTTGATTTTCCTTCTATAAACGAGCAATCGATGATTTGCCGAGAACTGAACATAAATAAATCAGATTATCAGAAAGCTACTAAGGATCCATATAGTTTTTTGTATGTTGATAAGGTCAAAAAAAAGGTAGCCCGAAATTTCGACGAAAAAATCTAAACCATTAATATATGAGTTATACTAACGGTATCCTTAATCATGATGATTCTCAAGGACTAGGTAAGATAGGTTCAAGAGGTTTACCTGGTATTGGATTTAAATTAGATTCAAATAATGATTATGATATGCAAAACAAAAAACTGGTTAATGTGAAACAAGGAACCAATAATAATGATGTGGTTACAAAAAGTCAGTTAGATAGTGAAATAGCTAAGATTCCAAGTGTGGATACATCTAAATTCATGCTAAAAGCAGGTGATACGATGACAGGGTCACTCATTGTCCCAAAAGACAATTATCCAGTTCATGGTAATCTCAACAAGGTTATCAGTTATGAATCGCAAAGAGAGATATTCTTGTCAAAGAAGGAAGGAGGTCGAATGGAGAATACTCTTAACATGAACAATAATTTCATCACAAATGTGAAAGATCCAGTTAATTTAGACAATTGTGTTAATAAAAAGTATGTTGACAATTCAGTAAAAAATAATGCAGACCTTTCAAAGACAACAACACAAACATTTCAGGGTAGAGTACAGGTCCCTAATTTCAATTCAGGATCACATAATGGATCGGATATCGTGAATCTAAGATATATTAACGATGCCTTTTTGAATAAATACAAAGGAGGTCTTCTTAGGAATCCGATAGCATTTCTCAGTACTCTACCAAACGATCAAAAACAGATTCACAACCTAGGATCACCAAAATTTATTAGTAGTGCTGCAAACAAACGATACGTCGACGGTGAAATAGCAAAAATACAATCTATTAACACAACACCATTCCTTAAAAAAGATGGTTCAGTTTCAATGACTGGAAACTTGAATTTAAATAACAATAAAATTATTAACTTACAAACCGATTACAGAGATTCAAAATCCGCAGCTAATGTTGATTTCGTGCAAGAGGAAATAAAAGATTTGAGAAATCTTGTCACTCAAAAAATTCGTGAATCTCATATCAATAACTCAGGTCAAAAAAGGGACGCCTTCAGATACATAATGGAAGACGATGATGAATCTTCGAGTGAAAAAAATATCAATGTTTTGGGTATTGTTAATTTTCCCAATTCTCCACATCAAATTAATAAAAAAGCTTACCAACTTCAACTCTTGTTTGAAAAAAGCTCACCCAACAAGTACCGGTCACGCCTCGGTTTTAACTTATATAAACTTCCAGTCGGGTATTACACAATGGTCGTTGAATGGTTTCCGCCGGAAATGAATGAGATAACTGTAACAGCTCAAGGAAAAACGATTTCAATTTCTGATGAAACAACCAAAACATTCGATAATTACACCAAAACAGTTATCCATTTACACAGATGGGGTAGCTCACCTCCGCAATTCCTTTATCTTGATTTGCACGGTACAGTCAGTAAGCAATCGTTTTTAACAATTGGGCATTTAATTGTCTATGGTGTTAAAGAAACAATTTCAAACGTTGACCCAAGTGTCTATGACATCGCTTTTGGTATTAAAAATGGCAAAATGGCGATGGAAACGGATCTTGATTTAAATAATCATAAAATAATCAATTTAGACGATCCATTAAATGAAGGTGATGCCTGCAATAAACGTTCTTTGAATATTGTGGAAACAAAAATAAATAACATAAGTTATTATACCAAGGATCATACATATAGAACTATCTTCGGTAATGATTTTTATGATCTAGAAGAAACAAGCACGTATAATCTCGTAAATGGTGTATCCGGTGTTGTTATTAGTGGTCAACGACCTAATTTCATCCTCGGCACAAATCGTCTTACAAATTTTTATAGTCCAAAATATGGTTTACAATTAAATATAAAGACACATATTCGAACAGTTGATATATTCAATCATAATACAAGTTTTACATTCTTCATGTCTTTTTTGCACGATACAACCAAAACATGTGATATCAGTTGGTCAAACACTGTGAACATTCATGTCAAATTCCATCCTCGATATCAGATCACCGATAAAAAATTAATAATTGATGCTCGCTCCAAAATTTATGAAAAAACATTCACAACCGACTTCCAAAACAAGCAAATTTTTGTATGGATATGCTATAACGGCTCTAATAATTTACATAAATTCAGTTTGAGTAATTACTCATCTCATGTCCAAGAAACATTCGCTGCACCTGTTAACTTTCAAAGTAGACAACTTGAAATAGACTATGACGGATATGTTAAAAAAGTAGGTTTGATTAATAAATTCATTGATATAGGCAGCTTAGAATTTCATAAAATTTTATTAGAGGAAAAGAGAAATGGTTCTTATCTAGAATAATATAAACAAAGAATATATGTCAAGTTTCACAGACTATGAAAAACATCATTTACATAATTACGTATACAAAAAAGAAACCTTATACACTAAACAAGAGGTTGATATTAAAATGCCTGCATTGAAGTCTGAAATACGATTACAATTATCAGAAACTTTATTCTGGGAAAGTTATCAACTAGCTGATTGCTTATATAAGATAGACCGAGGTATTCCATCTGAGGTTACTTTTGATAATTCAACTAGAGCAGTATCAGATCTTTTTGATCAATCTCTTAAAGAAAATCATTCTAATCAAACAACACAAGCAAATAGACCAATTTTATGTACAAAAGCCGAAAAAATCAATTATCGATATTATTTAAAATTCGATGGAAATAAGCGAATGTTATCAAACATAAATTTAAATCCTGGTTCTGGACAAGCTGCTATTGTTAATGTTTTCATTGTTTATCGATTGAATTCATACACAGGATCTTATGCCGTTCGTAATGGACTTTTCGGACACGATGATGGAGGTTATGACAAATTTGTTGCATTCTCGCCGACTGGTGAGTTACTTATAAGTGGAACAACAAATCAGCATATTGTCATTGGACCAAGCTCTTTTAATAGTAAGAATGCTACAGCGCCATACCAATCAAAAGCTAATGCTGGTGAACTAAATAAATGGATATGTTTATCAATTCACTGGGATGTACCTGGTGGTAACAACGCTTCTGAAACATGGTGTAACGGCAAAAAATTGGCTGATTTTACAGCAAGAACATCACAAGGAAGTACCAACATGACATTTGGAGATTTGAATACCTCTGGTATTGCAGGCTTGAAAGGCGATATAGCTTTTTATTGTCTTTATAAGGGTAAAACTCTCACTGAATCAAATATCAAATTACACCATTACGTACTTTGTAGATGGTATGTCAATGATTATGATCCGATTTCATTCAATTAATATAATATTATTATATGAGAACAACAACTTTAATCAATGAAATTATTGATAGTATTGAGAAATTGGTTCAAAACATCAAAAAATTATACCATAGTATTAAATTATCATTCAAGAAGAAAAAAAAATATAACCGTATAATATATGGATAAACGTAAAAACATATTCAATTGGAACCATGTTTCAGAAAAATTAGCGGAAGATCAAATAACTGAATTGAAAGCGTTGTACAAATTCTATCATAAAAAGTACTGGCTATACAAAGCATTGTTTAAAAGCTTCAAGAAAAAAGATATGGTATGTAACATCGGATCTGTTTAATTGGTGGTGACAGGGACAGTAGTTGGTGGTGTTACATTAAACCCTGCTGTTATTGGATCAATATCTGGTACTGGTCTATTGCTTAAAACATATGCAGAGATCAAAAATTACAAGAGAAAAATCGAGATGTGTAAATTCGCCTATACATCATATGCAAAGGTTCTAACAGATTTACGATCATTCATGAGAGGATTGGAGTATGATGAAGCAAAATTTCTAGATTACGTCAGAGTTCTTGATGATATAATCATTGATATGTGTCCTTTAACCGACAAATTTGAAAAGAAATATAATAATTTGTTCATCCAATAATAGATTTAATTTTATCACCGATAAGTGACATAATAGTTGTCCAATACCGATCATAAAAAGCTAATGTTTTTTTAGATTTACTGATTGGAATATTTTTGTAAGGTATTCCCATCATCTTGAATATCATTCTTATAATATAATTCATACTTATCATTCTTTTCCTTGTACCATTAACTTCATTAAAAATCTTACCTATCTCAGTAAACACTCTATCGATTTTACATTTTTGATGGTGTGATATTTCTATATTATATTTTTCTTCGATTTTCAGTAACAGGTTGTTAATGTGGTACTCTCGATGGTAAACAGATTTTCTTATAAATCTATGTCTATTCTCATAGAAATCAACATATTCTTTCACATAATTATATCCTTGTACGGCACCACAACTTCGACAAACTTGCATTCCGTTTTCGTTTATGACATGCTGATTATCACAGCATTCATCATCTTTCGGTTTTTTATTAGAATCTTCCAATTTTTGGTTACAAAAAGGACAAACAATATCTCCTGATTCTTTCAGTGAATCGTGTATATCTTTATTACAATTCATTCTATACTATTATATGAGATATTTTTTATCTGATTCAAACTTCCTGTTGAATGAAGTCACGCGATGTAAAAATGCAATGAGACCCATGCGATCGCGATGAATATTCCTTTTTTATGGGGGTTAAATACTACATGGATTTCATGGCGAAAGTGCCGACTCAAAACTGCTTTTTATGGGGGTCGAAGCGCAATTCAAAAAAATCGGTTTTCGCTTGCGAGAAAATGAGTGTGGGAAACCGCCATGACAGACCATGTAGTTCCGGTACCTTAGTTCTTTCAATGAAGTTAATGAAGGCGGTTGTATCTTTTAGGTACGACTTCTGTTGTTGTGCAATAGGCTGAAGTAGTTTGTCAACAAAAGCTGACAGTTTCTCTGTTGGACCTTCACACCCTGATATAATAGGTCTGCCAGTTCGAACTGGTTTATGTATTTTTGTTAGGGTGTAGAACACTGGAATTCGAGGCGGATTTGGTGTTTGACAAAGCCATTTTTTAGTCATTTCGTCTATGTGGTTTCCGCTGTAGAGTTCGTTAATGAGTTGTGTAACCTTGCGGTTTGTCTCCCCTACCATTGGCTGTTCAAGTGGCATGTAGTGGTCTTTGTTGTTTAGTTGGATTTGACCTTCGTTTATCTTATCTTGTTTGCTCAGAACCACAGTCGTTGTGCCTTTGTCCGCTTTTTTGAGATTTATTTCATTGTTATTTTTTAGCGCTTTAAGCGCCTCGCGTTCTTCAGGCGGTAGGTTATGTTTTGGCTTTGTGAGTTTGACCTCTGCTAGTTGCGTCCTAACCTCCTCTAAGTAGCTTTCAAGGGCTACTGATGGTTGGACTGGTGGTTTCCACGTTGATTTGACGTGAAAAGTGTAAAATGGGGGTGACAGGCCTGCACGACTCCCAAGCTCGTGTTTTAGCCGTTCTCATAACTTTGCTCTCACGAGTATATCTTTTTAGGACCGTCCTTTCTTATATGATATTAAAGGCGGCTCCTTAAAGATTTCGTTGGGTAATGGTTGTTTCTTAATCAAATGCCATTTGTTCATGATGATCTGTTTTAAATTGGGCACTGATGGTTGATATTGCGTTACAAAAGGTAAGATTCTTTTATTCTCCCTGCGTTTCTGTTGGAGGGCTAGCTTTCTGTCTTCAAAGTTTACTTCTGAAAGTGTATTTTGTATAAAACTTTCTGGGTAACCTCTCTCTTGGAGTTGTTTTTTGAAGTTTTTGATCATCTCTTCAAATAATGTCTTAGAAGAGTTTGTTCTCAATAGTCTCAAAGCCTCCCCTTTAATGAAACCTGTTTTGACTCCGGGTGGGTGGCATGAGGAAAAATGTGTATACTGAAATGTTTCAGTGGGTTTGAAATGCGTGCGTACATCAAGTACTGCGGCTTTTTTGAATCTTTCGCCTTTGTATACGTTAGTATCCAAGAACGTCGTTTCTACTTCAGATATTTCAGCCGTAAAATTGATTGTAGGGTGGTGTTTATTTGCTTGCTCAATGAACTTACTTATTTCATCTCTGTTGACGTTCCAGAGTGAAAAAATGTCATTTATGAAACGTTTCCAAACGAGCGGTTTTATCACGCTTTGGCTTAGAATGTCTGTTTCAACTTTCGCCATGAAAATGTTGGCAAAGGCAACTGCCATTTTAGTGCCCATGGCGGTTCCGTGTGTCTGTAGATAGTTTTTTCCATTAAATTGGAAGGAATTTTCCTGTAGGATAAGCCTTAGTGCTCGTTCTAGTAGTGGCGTGGGGATGGGAATTTTATTTTGATAAAAAGAGACGTATGCTTTGCACACGGTTTGTATCCCCTCTTCTTGTGGTATATTTGTATAAAGGCTCGTGACGTCCATTGAGACAAGTAACGCCTTCTCCGGTACCTTAGTTCTTTCAATGAAGTTAATGAAGGCGGTTGTATCTTTTAGGTACGACTCTCTGTTGTTGTGCAATAGGCTGAAGTAGTTTGTCAACAAAAGGTGATAGTTTCTCTGTTGGACCTTCACACCCTGATATAATAGGTCTGCCAGTTCGAACTGGTTTATGTATTTTTGTTAGGGTGTAGAACACTGGAATTCGAGGCGGATTTGGTGTTTGACAAAGCCATTTTTTAGTCATTTCGTCTATGTGGTTTCCGCTGTAGAGTTCGTTAATGAGTTGTGTAACCTTGCGGTTTGTCTCCCCTACCATTGGCTGTTCAAGTGGCATGTAGTGGTCTTTGTTGTTTAGTTGGATTTGACCTTCGTTTATCTTATCTTGTTTGCTCAGAACCACAGTCGTTGTGCCTTTGTCCGCTTTTTTGAGATTTATTTCATTGTTATTTTTTAGCGCTTTAAGCGCCTCGCGTTCTTCAGGCGGTAGGTTATGTTTTGGCTTTGTGAGTTTGACCTCTGCTAGTTGCGTCCTAACCTCCTCTAAGTAGCTTTCAAGGGCTACTGATGGTTGGACTGGTGGTTTCCCCGTTGATTTGACGTGAAAAGGGTGAGGTTCCTTATCTTGCCCGTGAAAAATGTAACGCAGTCTCATTCTCCTTGCAAAATTGTCATAGTCACGCAAGAGTTGTTTTCTTATTTGCGTTTCTTTTGTTATTGGGCAAGGGACAAATTTTAACCCTTTTGCTAATAGATTGATTTGGTCGTTGGTGAGTTCTTGGTTTGAAAGGTTTTTGATGTGTTTCTCATTTGCCTCTAATTGCGCATTAATTTGTTTTTTGTTTTTCTTTTGTTTGCGTACTTTGCGCTTTCTGTTTCTTAATCGTTTTTCGGATTGTTTCCGTTTGGTCGCTTTTCCGGTGTCAGAGTCAGATAATAGACCTGTGTACTGTTCAACATGTTTATTTTCCATGGTTTGCAGTGTTGACGACAGTTCGCCGAACTTGGATATTTTAGTTTGGATGCTTTCGGCTAGCTTATTTACATTACTGAGTGTGACAATGTTTTCGCTAGGCGCCGAATGCGTTTGTTTCTTTTTTGCGAAACTCTTATTTACAACAGTGCCTGTTGCGTTTTTCTTTGGAACTCTCGGTCGTTTTTCTTTCTGGAGCTCGCTTCTTAAGCGATCGCACTCACGATAATGAAATCGCGTAAGAGCCTTAACGCACTCTTGTTGTGCGTTTTTCCTACACACTTGAAAAATGAGGGTTCTGGGCCAGAAATTAAAATAAGCGGTTTTTTTTTCGAAACTCGGCTCCCACGCTCGTCTCGTTTCGGATAAAACCGCTTAATAAAATTTTTGCCCCAGAACACCTTATTTTACATGTGTGTAACACAAACAGTATAAAAACGAAGCGCGTGACTTAGCGGACCAGTGAAGAGGATGTGTCACAGAAAATATTATATATTTAAGAAATGTCAGCACTGGTATATATACAAAGTGGCCCAGAATTTTTTCCTATTGAACAAATATAATCACAAGTATATACACCAAAATGGCGGTCGCAAGATATTCGTCCGATGTTCTGCAATCAAAAAACTGTCAGGTTACCGAAGCCATACAAAGCCTACCGCCTGAGCTACGTGAGATAATTCACAAACATTACCTCGCTATAAAACTGAGAGAGCGAGTGGTTTTTGGTTTGAAAGAGGTACACAATGAGTTATAAAAACAACCTTTCTGTCATAACAGGCAGCAACTTGTGCGTATAATAATGTGCTTTGATTTATAGACTGTCGCTGGGAAGGGCTTTGTTATCCTTGTTATGAGCAAGGAATCAAACATAAACTGTTGTACACTCCTCCGATTGAGAATTTAACTTTTCTAAAGATTTGTTCTGATACTTACGATTGGCACAGCGCATACAACGAAATAAAATTATTAGAACAAAAATATGCCCGAAAACAGCCACACACACAAAAAAATTATAATTGATTATTAAATATTTGTGAGTCAAATTTGATGGCTGCCAGGTTAAACAACTGTCAGATAACGGAAGCAATTCAAAACCTACCACCAGAGTTACGTGAGATAATTTACAAACATTACCTCGCGATAAAACTGAAAGAGCGAGAGGCTTTGGGTTGGAACTTGGTTCACAAGGAGCTTTTAATACAACCTTTCTGTCCTGAAATGGAGCGGCTTGTACATATTATAGTGTGTGTAGCTTATATGCATTGTTGTTGTGGAGGGTGTTGTTACCCTTGTTATAAACAAGACGAAATCCTACATGAAATAACCATTTCTGTCCCCGATATAATTGATTTAACCCTAATTAAGTTTTGTACTGATATATGGGAAGAGGACCACAGCCATTAAGTTGTGTTAACGGTGCCTGACTTCGTGGTTTGGTGAAACCCGCAGACAATGACGTAATTTATATTCTCGTACAAACATTGAAGGGAAATCCCCTAACAACTCAAGCTTGAAAAAACAAATTAATATTCACAGACAGATTACATTAATTCATAATCGAAATATTCATTACCGTCAGCAGAAGTTTTGAGACCTATTTGGTAGACAAATTGATAATAAACATCTTCCATCAGGTCTTCTGTAAGTCGTTTAGGGGCCCACACACAAAACTCATCACCATTGTTTGTTTCTAAAGTTAAGATAGCTGAATCCCCATATTTACCTTTTCTATATTTAACTTTTTTAATTTTGTAAACAGTGTCTGAAATATCCCGCCATTTAAAAATTTCTTTTCTTTCAAAACTTTCCTCTGTTGGCCAGTCTTGTGAGATCGTATGATGATCTGTGCAGATAGCCATGTTAAGAGATGTGTTGAAAATACATTTGTTAAATAGGGGTGTTCTTTTTTTTTTTGTTAAGCGGAACGCATACCGAAAGGCGCCGTAATACCGAAAGGCGCCGGTAATTCCGAAGGGCGCCAAAAAAAAAAAGTCAGACAAAAATTGCGCCTTTCGGTAACAGCGCCTAAAAAAATTTCCGGCACCCTTCGGAATTACGGCGCCTTTCGGTATGTCGAATTACCGGCACCTTTCGGTATGTTTCCCACCCACGCGTGCTATCACGCTTTGTCTCACGTGTTTTTTAGTTTAACCTTGACACCGGACTATGTAATATCACGTGGAGCTCAGGGGCTTGTTGCCAAGCAAAAGCATCACATTTTTGTAACGTTTAAGTTAAAAGTTTATTGTGACTCTGTTGGTGAAGTTGTCAACTTTGAGATGAAAATCGTATGACGGAACCACATCTTGGCCTGAAATCGGATAGCCATCTTCATCACGAGTTGGTAACGATATTTTTTGAAACACATTCACGAGTTGGTAACATTATTTTTGAAACACACTCACGAGTAATGTATCGTATTTGTCTAATATCAGGAGGAGTGAGAAGTTCAAGAAACCAATGACAAATAGTTACAAAAAGTGCAATCATTCTGTTAGGCGTATATAATTACTTTAAAAATCTACAATTGAGCGAATTTTTTTTCATACTTTCTTTGAACAGATAGTGGAATCTCCATACAATGATCAGTGATGAAATTATCTTTCATTTTCAAGCTATCAAGAAAGACCTTCTCGTCGAAATCTTCGCCTCGGAGGTAAAAGCGAATCTCGTCAAGGATTTTCTGGTATTCGATACGGGCCAAATTTGCTCGTTCCATTTTTTTATCGAATTTCTTAAGGCTTGCCACTGCTTTCAAAATTAGACCAACACCAGTTAAAGTTGCCATGACAGCAGGGTTCAGTGTTATTCCTCCGGCTATTGCGGCACTTATTATTAACTTGCCAGTTGAAAGATTACAAACAAAATTTTTTCTTCGAAAACCGCGGTGCAACTTTTCATATCCATAATGTTTCTTATGGTAAAAACCATACAAATCTTTCAGAAGTTTAACCTTCTCTTCAGAAAGTGTTTGGTCGATATGGTTGAATTCGAAAATGTCCCGCATTGTGTTATATAATAAATGTAAAAAATTTCATGGCACTCTATATTTAATTGAAATTAAGAATTTTTCATATTCTGAGTGTGTAGAAATCAATTTAATTGAACAAAGACCATATCTTATTTCTAAATTAATATCTATTTTCTGTTTTCTAGTTGTTTTTTGAATGGAAACTTGCATCACCAATACGTTGATGTATTTGTAAAGAAATTGGTATAAAAGAACCTATATTTCTTCTATATAATACTGTTACATCTAATATTTCACTTTTATCTGGAAGGAGTAAATCATCATAACTATTTAATGTAAAAAACAAACTTTTTTTTGAATTTTGCAAATCTAAATAGCCATTTAAATAATAAATGGAATCATTCAAATTATGTCCGTTTAAAGAAAGATCTGTTTGCATCACCATTTTTCCGTTTTCAATAACAAAAGCGGTGTCATAGACACCTGGGTCAACATTTGAAATTGTTTCTTTAACACCATAGACAATTAAATGCCCAATTGTTAAAAACGATCGTTTACTAACTGTACCGTGCAGATCGAGATAAAGGAATTGTGGGGGTGAGCTACCCCATCTGTGAAAGTGGATAACTGTTTTGGTGTACTTCTTGAATGTTTTGGTTGTTTCATCAGCAATTGAAATCGTTGTTCCTCGAGCTGTTACACTTATCATATTCATTTCCGGCGGAAACCATTCAACCACCATTGTGTAATATCCGACTGGAAGTTTATATAAGTTAAAACCGAGGCGTGACCGGTACTGGTTGGGCGAGCCTTTTTCAAACAAGAGTTTGAGAGAGTAAGCTTTTTTATTTATTTGATGTGGAGAATCAGAAAAATCTGTGATACCCAAAACCTCGATATTGTTTTCACTCGAAGATTCATCAGTGTCTTCCATCAAGTATCTGAAGGCGTCCCTTTTTTGACCTGAGTTATTGATCTGAGATTCACGAATTTTTTGAGTGACAAGATCTCTCAAATCTGATATTTCCTCTTGCACAAAATCAACATTAACTGCGGATTTCGAATTTCTGTAATCGGTTTGTAAGTTAATGATTTTATTATTGTTTAAATTCAAGTCTCCACACATACTTGTTGTGCCATCAACTTTGACAAACTTTTTTTGTGTCATGTCATCAATTCTGTTGTTAACAAACTCGACACATGCGGCGTCTCTTTGGTTTGATGGAAGATCAAGATTGATAATTGATTTATTTTTCATATCAATATCAGCTCCTTTATCCAGTTTTTTTTCAAGTTGATTATCGACATATTTTTGTTTTTGGCTTGATCTGCCTGTACTGGGTGTTTTACGTTGTAGATTGTATTATTGTTCATATCAATGCTTGCTTCCATCTTTCCGCCTTCCTTTTTCGAAAGAAAGATATTTCTCGTGTCCTGATAGTTTATTACCTTTGTCAGATCACCGTGGACAGGAAAAGGGTTGCTTTTTCATCGCAAAATATTGTACTTATTTTCCATGTCAATATCAGGAGAACCGCTGGCACTACCCTGAGGGCCACGATCACCTTTATCACCCTTGTCGCCCTTGTCGCCTTTTAAACCACGTGGTCCTTGTGCCCCCTCCTGACCTTGTGGTCCAACGGGCCCTTTTTCTCCTCTTGGACCATTAAGAATTTTTTTTGTTGGTAAGATATACAATCATGAATCATCCGAGTGAGTGGGCAAGATACTTTGATGAAAACACAGGAAGGTATCGATATAAACACAAAGGGTCAGGTGTGATCCGTGACACCTTCATGACAATTGGTAAAGTACTCAAAAACAATGTAAAGAATGTTGCAAAAAAAACTGCTGAAAAAGCCACAAAAACAATCGCTGAAAAAGCGGGTCAGAAAGTTGGTGAATTTGCTGATGAAAAAGGTTCAAAACTAATTCTAAACTAATAAAATCAAGTTTTTTGCCGGGAAACTGAGTGAGCCCTCCCGCGCGGAGGGCAGTGGAATATTCGGCGACGTTGCTATGGCAGTTGGTGATCTTGCAATTACAAAAGGAATCCCATATCTTGCGAAAAAAAAGTGTTGAAGCTGGAAGATATTACGCTTCTGAAGCAATGAGAGACCCTAAATTGCAAAAAAAAGCAATAAATTACACTCTTGACAAAGCCCGCCCAGTTATTCAAAAAGTTGGAAGTGAAATGTTTGATCAACTTTCAACTAAAGTTCGACCAAACCAACGTTATAAAACTGACAGACCTGATTTGGATGGAGCTGGGTTGGATATACATGCTGCAATTGGAAAATTTCCGAAAGCAAAAAAAGGTTGGACATTGCCGAGACATAATTTCACAGGGCCATACAATCCTCTTGTAAAGCAGGTTAAATTCAATCCAGAAACGGGTGAAATTCTTGAAATATATCAACAACCCACAGGTGCTACAGATGCAAGTGCAATGCAACATGATGTTGATTATGATGTTTGTTCCAACCGTGAAAAAAAGTATGGTGAAAACCTGAAAAAATGCAAAAACAAAGCGGATAAAAAAATGGTGAAGTCTCTTGACGCAGTTCCTTACAAACAAAGGCAGTGGGGCCATGCGGCTGCAAGAAATGCAATCAATGCTAAACAAAAGTTAGGGTTGGGTTTGAAAAAACAAAAAGGGACTGGTGTTTTGGACAAACCGTTGGATGCAATAAAATTTGCTGAAACTTTGACAAAAAAAATGATTCCTTCCACAGAACATGTATTCGATCGGTATTGGTCAGGTAATATTGCGAAAAATGCTTTCACAGGACCAACTGGTGTAACAAGCAAGAAATTTTGGACTCATCCGAAAAAGGGTACTGTTATGCGTTTGGTGAAAAACCCGAAAACAGGAAAGTATGAAAATGTTTATGAAGAACCTTGATTGGCTTTTAACCACCATTTTTCAAACTCCTTTTTTGCGAGCCACCAGCTTTCTAAGTTTTTTGGAAAGTGATTAAAAATAGATTTCATGATTTTGTTTTTCTTTGGCCAACATTCAGAAGGTACTTTTTCAAAATAATTGTATAGAAAACAGTGGTAGTTCACTGACTTGTCGGACATCTTCTGAAATTGAGCAATAACGTTGTTAAGAAAATCTACCTCGCTGGAAGAAAACATTTCTTTAATGTTCCATTTCCGTAAAACATTTTTTAAATAATCATTATTCGTTGGAAGACCAGTGGAACTTCTTGTCCAATTTTCTTCTTCAAAATATTCATAATCATCACATTCAATCACTCTACCACATTTTTTGCATGCATGACAGAACTCATTCACCACATAAATTAATTGCTCCTCGCATGAAGGACAACGATCAATCTTTTTTGATAACAGGCTTATTTCATTTTTCTTGCAACATTTCTTTAATCATTTTCGACGAAATTTTCTCACCTTGCAAACAACCAAACGGGTCGTCCATTTTTTATTGTGTATAGTATACAATGAGCTCACGCGTTTTAAATAAGTTGTCAAAAATTTATTACAGCCCGCAAGGGTATTGGAAAGGGTTTGCAGCAATTAAGAAATTAGCCCAGGCAGCGAAAGTTTCGGAAGATGTGGCTCAAAACTGGTTGATGAAGCAAGCTCTTTGGCAGGTTTATTTACCAGCCCCACGGTACATTCCAAGACCGAAATTTGATGTTCCTGTTCCAAACAAAGTTCACCAAGCCGATCTTCTGTATCTCCCACACGATCGCCCACCACGCTTCCGTAAAACTTTTAAATATGCTCTCACAGTTGTAGATGTGGCCTCTCGATACAAAGAGGCCGAACCGTTGACCACAAAAAGAGGCTAAAGAAGTCGCAACTGCTCTGGAACGGATTTATAGTCGCGGTCCTTTGAAGTGGCCGAAACTGCTTCAGGTCGATCCTGGTCGTGAGTTTATGGGCGCTGTGAATCAACTGCTTTCGAAACATAATGTCGAGGTTAGACGCGGCCATGTGGATATTCACCGTGATCAAGCTATCGTTGAAAGATTCAACCGCACCCTGGCTGAACGGCTGTTTGGACACCAATATGGAGTTGAAATGCGCCTCCCTGAGGGTCAACGGTCCACTGCGTGGGTGAAAAGGCTTCCTCAAGTTGTTGCCGCTCTGAACAACGAGGTAACAAGCCTTACCGGCAAGAAACCCGCCGTTGCAATTAAAGAAAAATATGTTTCTGCAAAGCCATCGACACCTTATTCAAGGCCTGTTGGGCAAAGGGAAAAAAAGCTCCCCTCTCTCGTTAATGTGCGCTATCTCTACCAACCTGGCGAGCTTGAAGGCGGTGTAAAAAGAGCTACAGATCCAATCTGGTCTTTGAAAGTTTACAGCATTGAAAGATCTCTTACCAAACCAAGTCAACCCGTTCTCTACTATTTGTACAACGGTCCCAAGCGCGGCTTCGTGCGTGAAGAACTGCTGGTTGTCCCTCCAAACACACAATTACCCCCCGAGCAACTTTAAAATTTCGGCATCTAACTCAATAAGTTCATCATATGTTAATGTTAGCATTCCGTTGTACCCATAAGCTTTTGTATGAATACCATCGTCACATATTCATCGCTTTGAATCAAATGGTGAAAGCGAAATTTTGTTAAGATGCATTCCGTAAATCTCATGCCCCTCGCTTCGAATAATGTTCATTCCATGCCTTTTCTGCTCCTTACCAAAAAGAGTTTCCTTGTAATGTTCATGCATAATTTTTTTATTCACAACACTCTTTTTTACACCCTTTGCTTTTTTTATATTTTTTCGTCAGCTTTCTAGATAGAATACATTTTTGGTCTAAGACAAACACACTCTACAATTGGTGTTCCATTGCATTCATCTTTCATGTTACCCAAGACCTTTTTGTTTATATTTGAGTAAAGTGGATGCTCCTTCGGGTAGTCGCTCGTATCATAAAGATCTTTGTTTTTTTCAATGTCTTTGTATACATCATCAGTTTCAATTTCAACAAGAAGGCTGTCGGTGTCTGTGTACAAAAGCTCGCACTTTAGCCCGTATTGTTCTTTTAGTTCGTTGTAGAAAAAGTCGTACATCAATATCTTGCTGTTGTCAAGAATAGTCATCCCCGTGTAAACAGGTTTGTCAAGCAGCAGCTTGCTTTTGTGCATGTCAATTCCGACAAGGTCATTTGAAAAAATTACATGCCTTGAGTACAAAGGGCTGGCAACCAATTTCCTTATTTTGCCTGTCTCATTGCTTCTTGCTAATTTTATTTCAACATGTTTACGCACGTTTTCCATGGTTTTGCCGAACAGTGAGTTATTCATTAGCTTGTAAAAGTTCTTTTCAAAGTCGCTCTTTGATTTTTTCCTGAATTCTGTATTCATCTGAATGTACGGCTCCATCCAGCATTCTTCTTCGAACTCCAACACCCTGTGCACTCGTTTCAGTTTCATGCCCTGCTTCAGATAAAACTGCAAGTTTCTGTAATGCACGACATAGTTGCTTTTGTCTTCAAGTGTTAACGAAGCTTTTTGCAGTCCGGTGGTTTCAGATCAAGTTCTTTAATCAACCTCTTTTGGTAGTCCGACATACATTCTTTTTTCACAACCTTTTTCTCAGGAGCCAGTGGATAGCTGTTGTGTTGCTCATGCAGTTCTGCTGGATATTCAAGATCAACCTCAAGAATCCACCCATTTTTTGCGTTTTCTTTCTTTTTCATTATTTCTTCCTCATTCGGCATAACACGTTTCCATTTAAAATCTCTTTTCGGGAGTGCCTTGCTCATTGCCCATCCGTAAAGGTTGTTCGCGTCAAGATACATTATGTATTTGTTCGGTTTGCTTGGGTCATAGCCTTGTACTTGCGGGTTGTTTGCCTTTGCGTATCTTTTGCTTACCATTGAGATTCCACCCCTCATTCCCCTTTCCACAAATAAATGCATATCAAGATCTGTTAATAACTCAAGCTCTACCTCAGTTTTTTTCAATAAAGCATCCCAAGAGAGGCCTGGAGAAGTTAAATAATGAGCCGGATCTAACCCATACTGCTCTTGGCATAGGTTTCTGAAGTTTTCAAAAACATCCGCCAGAAGTGCGACATCCGTTTTCACGTAAAGATCGTGATAATCGCCCAAAGTTTTACATTCAAAAGTTTTCCAAACAGTCTGCGCGTGCGCATACTCTTCGTCTGTTATGTGCTCATCGTTCAGCTTGCTATAAAACTTTTTTTTTTCTGGAAGATTTGTCTCTCTGAATCTTTCCCATGAGTCCATGTACTAGTAAGGGTATATCCCTTTTTTGTAAGGCAGATCGCTTCCTTTTGAATGTTGATGTTATTTTCAACGCCCCCTTTGGTGTTGCGCTTACAAGTGAATCAAGACTCGCTTGCAAAAAATTCAAGCTGTCTATAAACGGATATTACCGACTGAAAATGTAATGTATTTCTCCATGTTGTTGGCAATGCATTTTACCTCTTTCTGCAGCTGTGAAATTGCTTGCATTAAATGGTGTGCATCGTAGCCCCTCAGGCTGGGGAACACAACTGGTATTTGGTACGTCTTGGGGTTTATACGCAGTTTCAGATTACATTCGTTATGCGCCGCTCCACGGTACCTTCCAGTAATATGGCAATGGTCTTTTACTGCGTCTCTGAAGTTTTTCTGAAGTAAAGTTTTTCTACAGAAAGAACAATTTTTCTGTAATTTTGCTTTCAATTGGTCTTCTTTTTCAGTTAAATTTTTAAGACATAAAAACTTCCATTATTCCTCTTTCTGCGCTGTGTAAAAACATTTTTTGTGCCATTGGCCCCAATAAATGGATTTTTCACTGTCTTCTACACCTTCTGTGCTCCAAACCGGTAAAGAGTCTAAGAATTCATCTTTTATCAAACTTTTATTGCAAATATGGCAATCAGTTGCATTTTTAAATTTTACCCAGTCTTCTGGCTCCATAACAATAGGCTTTTTTTCTGATAAACATTCTCTTATTTTCACCTCTTCCTGAAGAATATCACTTAAAAACATTCCAACCGCGTTTTCGCCCCTGTAAACCTTTAACCCTGAAACTTTACCGTCTTTTCTCACAACCATGTAAGAATATCCACATGCCTCATGCCATTCTGTCTTCTCTGTGTAGCTTTTTTTCTTGCTCTCTGGACAAATCTCACAGCCAAGAATCTTTCTAATCAAAGCCTCAATGTCAGCATATATCACGTATGGAACCTTCATCTGTTTATGATGATTTCGGAAAGAAAGTATATTTTTCCCCTCTTCAGGCATTTCTATCTTTGTCGGCCTGCCATTTACACCATTGCAATATTTTTTGTGGTTCTCAAGCAAGTCTGCTCTTGAAAAACCTGTCAGACACATCATGCAGTAGTGTTTTGCGTTTCTATTTTTTGTCTGATCGTAGAGTAAAGCGCTCACCCGTTTAACAAAACAATAGTGTTGTATAATCCCCGACTCAATTAATATCAGGTTTATCCGCGGCACGCTTTTTTCTTTTTTACTTATCCTATGCGAAATCACACAATTATTTTCATTTTCCCAGCCAAATACGTTTATTGCTAGGTTTTTGTTTTGAGCTTCAAGCTTGTCTATCTGTTTTACCGGTGTTGGAAAATCGATTCCTTCATAGTTAATGCCATCTTTAACTGGATATTTGCTTGGTCTTTCCGCGTGATTTCCATCTTTTGGAGGGAATAAAGCAGCTCTGAGTGCCCACTTCAAACATTCGTTGTCGCTGTTTTTCACGTTAATTATTGCCTTCTTTTTTGCCAGATTGACTGGAAGAGGTAAATAGGTTCCTCCGCGCAGTGGCTGATGGCGTGCAACATTCACATAAGCTGTCATTATTCTTTCAAGAACCCATCCTGAGCCCCGCTCTGACCAAGACTCTATTTCACCCTTTATTCTTTCAACAAATCCGTCGAATTCTGTTTTTATCTGGTCCTCGTCATTTCTGTTGAAAACGTGCGGTTCATTTTCTCGAAAATAATGTTCCATGTACTGTGTTCCACCGTCTCTCTCTATTGAAAACTCTACTTGTAAACCAAAACTTACTTTTACGCTTCTTAATTTTTGGATTTCGTTTTCAACCAAATCAGTAAACTTTTCTTTCGTTTCCCTTGCAAACACAAAAAGATCTTTATTGTTTGGATTTTCTTCAGAAACAGCCATTCTCCAAACACGAAGCCAGTCCTGGAAATTATTTTGGGATATTAAAAACCTGTCATATAATCCAACATAATTTGGTTTTAACGTTTGAGGCAAGTTTATGTTTTTCTCCTCCGGTATTGAACCGTAAAACATTTGCAAAACATCGGACGAATATCTTGCGGCCGCCATTTTGGTGTATATACTTGTGATTATATTTGTTCAATAGGAAAAAATTCTGGGCCACTTTGTATATATAGCAGTGCAGACATTTCTTAAATATATAATATTTTCTGTGACACATCCTCTTCACTGGTCCGCTAAGTCACGCGCTTCGTTTTTATACTGTTTGTGTTACACACATGTAAAATAAGGTGTTCTGGGGCAAACATTTTATTAAGCGGTTTTACCCGAAACGAGACGAGCGTGGAAGCCGAGTTTCGAAAAAAAACCGCTTATTTTAATTTCTGGCCCAGAACCCTCATTTTTCATGTGTGTTTCCTTATTCGACTAATGTCATTTTTAAATTCATTGTCCGCTCTTATTCGAGCTCTTGCCTTGTAGCGTAGATCTCCTGGGCAAGTTCTTTTTTCAGTGTGCCTTTTGAGTTTCTTTATCGCCTGCTCAGCATGGAAGAGGTTTTCTTCCGTGGACCAGTTGACTTGGCTGTGGCGGCGTTTTCTAGTCTGAAAAGGACGTGCTCTAGGCTCTCTGGATTTCATGTTTCGGTGGCGGCTTTTAACACGAGGAGATGCTTGGCTGCTGGGAAGCTCCTCCTCACTGCCTTCGTCGAGAAGGTTGGATTCGTTGCCGCTGAGTTCTTCTACCTCGAGTTCCATTTTACACAGGCACTGTTGTAAATAAGAGTTTCGCAAAAAAGAAACAAACGCATTCGGCGCCTAGCGAAAACATTGTCACACTCAGTAATGTAAATAACCTAGCTGAAAGCATCCAAACTAAAATATCTAAGTTCGGCGAACTGTTGTCAACACTGCAAAACATGGAAAATAAACATGTTGAACAGTACACAGGTCTATTATCTGACTCTGACACCAGAAAAGCGACCAAACGGGAACAATCCGAAAAACGATTAAGAAACAGAAAGCGCAAAGTACGCAAACAAAAGAAAAACAAAAAACAAATTAATGCGCAATTAGAGGCAAATGAGAAACACATCAAAAACCTCTCAAACCAAGAACTCACCAACGACCAAATCAATCTATTAGCAAAAGGGTTAAAATTTGTCCCTTGCCCAATAACAAAAGAAACGCAAATAAGAAAACAACTCTTGCGTGACTATGACAATTTTGCAAGGAGAATGAGACTGCGTTACATTTTTCACGGGCAAGATAAGGAACCTCACCCTTTTCACGTCAAATCAACGTGGAAACCACCAGTCCAACCATCAGTAGCCCTTGAAAGCTACTTAGAGGAGGTTAGGACGCAACTAGCAGAGGTCAAACTCACAAAGCCAAAAAATAACCTACCGCCTGAAGAACGCGAGGTGCTTAAAGCGCTAAAAAATAACAATGAAATAAATCTCAAAAAAGCGGACAAAGGCACAACGACTGTGGTTCTGAGCAAACAAGGTAAGATAAACGAAGGTCAAATCCAACTAAACAACAAAGACCACTACATGCCACTTGAACAGCCAATGGTAGGGGAGACAAACCGCAAGGTTACACAACTCATTAACGAACTCTACCGCAGAAACCACATAGACGAAATGACTAAAAAATGGCTTTGTCAAACACCAAATCCGCCTCGAATTCCAGTGTTCTACACCCTAACAAAAATACATAAACCAGTTCGAACTGGCAGACCTATTATATCAGGGTGTGAAGGTCCAACAGAGAAACTATCAGCTTTTGTTGACAAACTACTTCAGCCTATTGCACAACAACAGAAGTCGTACCTAAAAGATACAACCGCCTTCATTAACTTCATTGAAAGAACTAAGGTACCGGAGAAGGCGTTACTTGTCTCAATGGACGTCACGAGCCTTTATACAAATATACCACAAGAAGAGGGGATACAAACCGTGTGCAAAGCATACATCTCTTTTTATCAAAATGAAATTCCCATCCCCACGCCACTACTAGAACGAGCGCTAAGGCTTATCCTGCAGGAAAATTCCTTCCAATTTAATGGAAAAAACTATCTACAGACACACGGAACCGCCATGGGCACTAAAATGGCAGTTGCCTTTGCCAATATTTTCATGGCGAAAGTTGAAACAGACATTCTAAGCCAAAGCGTGATAAAACCGCTCGTTTGGAAACGTTTCATAGATGACATTTTTTCACTCTGGAACGTCAACAGAGATGAAATAAGTAAGTTCATTGAGCAAGCAAATAAACACCACCCTACAATCAATTTTACGGCTGAAATATCTGAAGCAGAAACGACGTTCTTGGATACTAACGTATACAAAGGCGAAAGATTCAAAAAAGCCGCAGTACTTGATGTACGCACGCATTTCAAACCCACTGAAACATTTCAGTATACACATTTTTCCTCATGCCACCCACCCGGTGTCAAAAGAGGTTTCATTAAAGGGGAGGCTTTGAGACTATTGAGAACAAACTCTTCTAAGACATTATTTGAAGAGATGATCAAAAACTTCAAAAAACAACTCCAAGAGAGAGGTTACCCAGAAGTTTTATACAAAATACACTTTCAGAAGTAAACTTTGAAGACAGAAAGCTAGCCCTCCAACAAAAACGCAGGGAGAATAAAAGAATCTTGCCTTTTGTAACGCAATATCAACCATCAGTGCCCAATTTAAAACAGATCATCATGAACAAATGGCATTTGATTAAGAAACAACCATTACTCAAGGAAGTCTTTAAGGAACCGCCTTTAATATCATATAAGAAAGGACGGTCCTTAAAAGATATACTCGTGAGAGCAAAGTTATGAGAACGGCTAAAACACGAGCGTGGGAGTCGTGCAGGCCTGTCACCCCCATTTTACACACGGGAAATTTACCCGAAAACTGTCGCAGTCAGTCAGCTGTTTGAATGGAAGATGGCACAGTTATACATACACCCATGGACACAAAATAGAACCACTAGAGCATACAATGTCTCGGTCGAAACATGTATTCGATGTTCACTTTGGCGGTGTATTCCATTTAATTTTGTTCATTTTGTCATCCTTCGCTACGCTTATACTGATATGGCATGTGATTGCTTAACTACATGTGTTTTTTAATTATTAAATCTATTTTCATTTGATTTCTGAACATTCACTGAACCGTGAAACCCTCCTTTAAAAAATAAATAAATAAGGGTAGATCGTACAGTAAGTGCTACAAACCAATATCAGTATAATTCTTCAGGGCACTGATGACCTGCTTTTTCACGCTTTTTGAAACGATTACACCGATAGACTGGTCGTTAAGGTCTTCCACCTCTTGCGCTGAGAGGTTAACAGTGGCTGCCCATTGCAGTGCATCACCTCTGTCATTAAGACGCCCCATATTCTGAATGGAAAATAACGCAACACAGAAATATTAAAATGCATCAAATTTTAATGGGTATAATTTTGCGAAATCTATAATTAAAGCCTAAATGCATTGGGGTCAGCTGTGGGGTAGACACAATGACTTAAAAAGTACACTGAAAGGAAAACTACTGGCAAGGTCATTGGGTTTTGACATTTTAAGGGCAACTCTGTGCTCCAATCAATACTTTATACCTTAATTAGTTGTTCGTGAAATTCTCCTGTGAAACTAAGATGATGATACTAAATAAAGTTTAGCATGGAGAGCAAACCCTGATGAATTTTGGCCTCTTTTTGAGAAAGTTGCTGAGATAGAAAAAACCGGCAGTGGTTTCAAGTTCCAATCAATCCTTGTAATATGTGACAATATTTTCAGCTAAGCTTAAACAACTTCCCATGATGCAAAAACATCTTTAAGCTTTTTAAAGTAATATTAAAAGATGCATGGCAGAGCCCCTTTTAAACATACCCAATTGCATGCACCACAAACTTTAAAAAAGGGCATAAAAGGAAATAAAATTTACAAAGTTAACCTCCCAATGCATCCGTTTCCTACATAAAATAAGGCTTAGGATTAGTTTTCTTGGTGTTTCAAGCTACGTTAACCTCTTTTTTATTGTCAAGTCCAACTGTCTTTTACTCCAATAATAAGCTCACCAAAAAATAAGCCTTGCCAGGAAAATGTTTAATTAAGATAAATGCTTGATCCTTTGCCAATCATTGCAAAGAAACAATATTGTTAAGAAAAACAATTAAGTAGGAGTTATGTTTGAAATGTGACAGAAATGAATTATAAAATTGTAAGGAATTGAAACATGAGTGTATATACAGGGACAGCCAACAAGGAAATTTAAACAAGTGGGAAGTTAACAATGTTCTTTTTCTGTCTTTTTAGAAAAGGTGACGCACATTTTGCAAACTATATGTACAGATCTATTGATCTGTTGCCACTAATTCTGTGTATACTCAGAATTTACAATTATTGCTGCTGAAAAGACAACGGCATTTAAGGTTTGGATGTTAAAGAATTTTGACATGCCATTTACCTGCAGAAAAGATGTGCACTTTGTAAGAATTACATCACAGTTAAAGCTAAATATCGGAAGCTTGCAGATCCTTCTGGAATCAGTATGGATGCCCTGGCAAATATACCCCCATAAATCATCTCAACCTAGCTGATGCATAGCATATATATCAACACCAGTTAAATACATGTAAATTCTTACTGCCTCAACAATGTGCTCGTAGTGGCCAAGACCATACAAATGCTGCACCCAGTCGATAAATTTCACTTTCATGTTCATGCCCACACATGAGAATGGACAATGAATTGTAGAAACAGTTGCCATCCCCACTGGAATAAAAGGGCTCCAAGCCCAGTTCATGAACAGAGGAAGGCACATATCTGGAAAATCTTGAAATCATATGACAAAAAATAAAAAGTAAAGTTAATGGTTATCAGTATTAGTTTGATTAAAGCTTAAAAGTTATTGTTAAATGGTAGAAGAGAAAAAGTAGCAAAAGAAGATGTAAGTAAAGTCAAATAATAAAAATTATTCAATAGACTGTTGTAGCTAAATTTGGACACCAGTAGTATACTGCGTCGTATACTAACAGAACCATGGGAAGTTGAGTGCAAAGGAATGAACACAAGCTTTTGGTTCTTAATTTAATATAATTAAAAAATTCATTAATTGCAGCGCCCCTGATTTACATAGAAGGCAGGATCCATGATGCCCTTGTAGTGGTGAGAGTTTGAATAACAATACTTAGCACTCATCTTCAGGTAAGTTGACAAATGCACTTCATCAAGCTGGAAGCATAATGAGTATTTACCGCTCAGGAAGTCTACGCCGATCCTCACTGGTAAAATATTGGGGTGGAGCCAGATAGGGAAAGTGGTTCAAGATGTGAGGGCACAGACTCAGGTTCACTTCCCAAGGAAGCGTCACCATACACCCCAGAATCTCTCTTGCAATAGCTGGCTTTATGGTCACATGGGTTTCAGCCTGCAGAACAACCAAAGACCGCAAACATTCTTGGATTAACATATTGAGATGAAAATTAACAAAATAAATAGGGAACAATGTTTCCCATTTCTTGTGACAGAATTGTTCAAAAGTCAAATAAAATGTGAAGATGTAGTTTCATAAGAAAAGGACTACTGGTATAAGAGGTGTAAATTAGATAGAATTACATGAATGATGTACTTTTCAGTCAATGACACAAGTCCAAGTGTCTCCCAGCAGGAGTAAAAACATATGTGACAATCAGTCATTCAGTAACTCTGAAAATCTACCAAGATTAGTCACTTCCGGAGTGCCTCAAGGGTCTCTGCTCGGCCCGATGCTGTTCTTATTATTTGTAAACGACCTCCCAGACACTGTTACGTCGCCTTCTAGAGTCGCATGCTACGCAGATGACACCAAAGTTCTTAGGACGATCAACTCTGCCTCAGACTGTGCGGCATTACAGTCAGATCTAAACAGCCTGGTGGACTGGACAGAGTCGTCCGGGCTTTTGTTTAACAAGAAAAAGTGCAAATGCCAACGCATTACAAGGAAGAAAAATCCGCAGGTGTTTCAGTATTCCATCAGCGGCGCTGTCTTAGAAACTTGTGAATCTGAGAAGGATCTCGGTGTCTGGGTCTCTAGCGACCTTTCCTGGGATAAGCAGATCTTCGAACAATGTACCAAAGCCAACAAGCTCCTGGGTTTTGTGCGTCGTGCTTCCAAGAACATATTCAATATGCAGACGCGCCGTACTTTGTTCCTGACCATCGTTCGTTGCCACCTTGGCTACGCCTCCCAAGTATGGTCTCCCCAGTCAATTGGCCTGCTGAAGCAAGTGGAAGGCATCCAGCAGCGTGCGACAAAGTACATCTTGAAACTACCATTCCGCTGCGACATCCCATACAAGACCAGGCTTCAGATGACCAACTTAATTCCACTGTCCTTCTGGCACGAGTATCTGGACATTGTTTTCTTCTATAAAGTTGTAAATAATCTAATATATGTTAATAGCGATGCACTACCGGTTGCTAGGCAACCGGTCAGAGTAACACGATCTTCAAGTAGTAACACTATTTCATATATTGCTAAAAAATGCCGCACTGTAACGTACCAGCGCTCCTTTTTTATCAGATGCACTAGAACCTGGAACGTCTTGCCAGAAGATATTAAGAACAATCAGACACTTCCAGCCTTCAAAAAATCTTTATTTCAATATTATTTTAATGCACTCGCCATTTATGACCAGGACGATACTAGGACTTGGAGAACAATCTGCCCTAAATGCAACGTAGCGCGTAACCTAACACGCCTACCGTCATGTTGTTTCTAGTTTTTATACTTTTTTGTCTGTAATCTGTTTTACAAGGGGAGCGCTGTAATTGGCATAGCTGTAGCGTCTCCCCGGCCAGTGTTTTTGTTTTTGTACTTGTTTATATTATGTCCTTTTCTTGCCTTGTGTAATATGTTTTTGGCCGAAGATAAATAAATAAAAAAGAGTTAAATAGCTTGCTAACCTACTTACATCTTCATTTAGTTTTCCCAATATGCGCAACATCTTGGAAGTTTGAGTAAAATTCAGCTGGTGGCAGCAATTCAACACTTCTTTGTAAGGGTCACCACAATAAACAGAGTCAGCACCAAATGTTTTGCTGACCATGTCCAATAATCTAGCAGGTGAGATAGGGCTGACAGGTGGTTGCTGACTGGTAGTCCCACGGTGAGATGTTGGGGCTGCTGGTGTGGATGTAAATTGAGCAGGTGTAAACGTGAATTGTGCAGGTGTGGGTCTAGTTTGTGAAGATGGTGAGGATGTGGATTGTGCAGGTGTGGATGTAAATTGTGCAGGTGCTGGGGACGTGGACTGTGCAGGTGTGGATCTAAATTGTGCAGGTGGTGTGGATGAAAATTGTGCAGGTGTTGGGGATGTGGATTGTGCAGGTGAGGGTGTGTGTTGAAATGGAACCTCAGGACTGTGAGGATCATGTGTACAGTCTTCATCCATCTCTTCATCAGGTTGCAGTCCCTGTTGTCTCCAATCCCTAAATGCTTCTAACACTAAATGAAGGACCCGGTGGAAAAAGGGCGTAAGTGACGATTTGAGGTTAAAATCGAAATTGCTCCTATTTAGCTGAACATTGGCACACAGGCTGGTTTTCATGTGAGGAACGCCGTTGCGCACTTATTTCTTGACCTGAGATCTAAAATTTGAATAATTAGCGTATTACTTTTGCTTAAAACTGACACAAAGAAAACAACAGGACCGCGGATTCTAGGTTGAATTCCTTTGTTTTAGTTCAGGCAGAGAACAAAAGAAATCTTTCACACATCAGTTGAGCGAGTTCAGTTCAACAACACTTTTCACGCAAAAGTAATACGCTAATTCTTCAAATTTTAGATCTCAGGTCAAGAAATAAGTGCGCAACAGCGTTCCTCACATGAAAACCAGCCTGTGTGCCAATGTTCAGCTAAATAGGAGCAATTTCGATTTTAACCTTAAATCGTCACTTACGCCCTTTTTCCACTGGGCCCTTCAAATGCAGTTGTTGAAACCTTGGCCGTGACCTGCTGTTATTGATATCAACAAACTCAACACCACCAGGCCACCACGAGGGTTTGCTGGCCTCTACTCCCCAGTTGGCTTTACGTCTCCCTGTGCATAAAGAAATGCAGTCGACCACGTTGGAAAAAGCATAAAATCTAAGATTGAAATAAATATAAAATTGTAGACCGCTCAAGCAGTTTAATAGATGTGACATGTATATGGGTGCATGTTTATAAATGACTGCATCAATCAAATACCATTAAGTTAAAAAAGGGAGTCATAACATTATACAGTGTGCCTTACCATCACTCATCACTGCTTTTATTGTCATCTTACGCAAGTCCACAACTTTGAAGGTTGTTAATTCCTCTAACTCAGCAAATGTCACATTTTCAGATGGTGCCTCAGGTGTTGGTTGTGCTAACAGCAAAATTTTAATACTGTTTAGTTTGACAAGCATAGTGACAACTGTATTTTAAAATGCCACAGTGATGAATAATTACGGAACCATAACTTTAATTAAAAAAATTCTGATTATATTCTAGTACCTTTACTTACCTGGCAAACGATTAAACCCAGTCTGAAAATGCCTCTTAAATGCTTGTTGCACTTGAGGATCCTTGTTAAATTCCCTCAGTTGAGGAACATCTAGTAAACATTTATTACCAGTAAGTAAGGTTTATGTAGGCTATTAATATCTAGGGAGTTCATGTTACAAGCCAGCACCTTTGAGGAGGCCCTAATTTAAAAATTCACAAACTGTACCTCTAGGTTTGAATGCAGAAAAAAACCCAGACATTTCAGACCTATCATCCGAAGCGGGAAGTTTTACCCTGTGCTGAGTTTACCCTCCAAGTCTTCTGACTAACTTACAAAGTTCACCAAAAATGGTATGTCAGTGACATCAACTACTGAGTTTGATGACGTTTAGCTGGGTCTTTGTATTAGAATTACCCAAATAAAGCTAGCAATAAATTCAGTCTTCAGGCATTATCAACTCTCAACCCCTTTCCACCCAGGATTTAATACCTTTTTAGCCATGCAGAAAATACAACTTCAGTATAATACATATAATATGCTATTTGAAAGATCTAATTGATGAGTCTATTTTCAAAATTCATATAAAAGACGTTGAAAGGAGGTTTGAAAGTATAAAATCCCTTATATAACCCTAGAGTAGGTAAACCCTAAAAAGGTTATTTTGCAGCTCTCTATGCATAAAACGTAATTACAGACAATATGAATCACATAACAGATTTATTTAAAAAGGGCTAACTAAACACAAACAAACAAACAAACGTATCTTCATTTGTTGGTCATGACTTTCATCGATTTGTTCAAAACAACCAGCAAGCAAGGCTACAGGTTGTAACCCTGTTGTAGGAGACAGCTACTTGGGCGACGGCGCCTTCAACAAGTGATTGGAAGTCCTTTTCTCAATATTCTCAAACTCATCCCAGAGGCCAAAGATTCTTCCTTAAGGTCATAGTGAGATTTCCTCCAGATTCAGCATACCTCTTGTCTGAACTGGGTTGTCAGGGAGGAATCTTGAAGAATTGGAGTGTTCTGCATGCACAGTGGCAGAACTGTGAATGTCAAGGTGTGTCTAATGAGAGAAGCTGACTTTATTTATGTAAACACAATACATGGATAATATTCTTAAATGAACAAAAAAAGGGGTCAAGTAAAATTACCTGTTGCAATCCAAAACTGTCCTTTTCGGAGTGCAAGGCAGAGAGTAGGAAGCCTTGTTCTAGTATATCACTCTCGCATCTAACAACAACAACAAAGTTCAACAAAAGCAGAATGAGCTTTCCCATTTAGCACGAATGTAAATGAAAAATACCGTGATAATTCTGAACGTTTATTGCTTAATATATATCTCCATTTAAAATGTTTAGTATACATGTACAACAATGTACAAAACGATATTCATATTAACTTACTTTTTTTGCAAGGAACGCATATACCGTCTAACCATCTGATTTCTTTTGTTAGCATTCGTTTCATAAACCAGCTTCATGAAACGATACAAATGGAAATTAGAGAAACCAACAAGGGTTGTTTAATATAAGTGGATAGTATGACTGAAATAAAAAAAAGCATTCTGCTAAAACTTACTTCTGTAATATAATACCGTATAAATCATTATTCGGTATTAAAATATAAAGTGCTATCAACAAGTGAATCTAACATACAAAAGGAGTAAGGAAAATATCACATAAAAAACTTACCTAATCTAAGACTCCCTGTCTAGAGAGGCGTTTTAAAATAAAAATAAAATGAAAATGCCCAAAAGATAAGCTTAAGCTTAAATTTTACCCGTTTTTTCCTTGTTCCTCTGGTATCGTCCGGGAGCTGGTCACCGTCAAGCTGTGCTTCCTAATCATAATTAATAGCACAATTCAGTGCAAATACAAATAACAAAAACAATTGACATGAAAATCAAGCTTAAACTTCTCATAAAAAAGCGGCTAAACCACGCAAAAAACTGCGGAACTTTAATAATAATACTTTAATACTACCTCACGATCAGAGCCGTCGGCTGAAATATCACCTTCCTGGAGAGAAGAAAGATATATCTCAGAGATAAAATCTAATACACTGCAACAAAAGAACTATTTACTGAATTTAACAACATGGAATATCATAAAAAATGAATGAATAAACATTACCTCGCCTCTGTCCGCCATTTTGAATTCGTTGGTAAGCATGTCATGTACGTATCACGAAATGTATTATACCAGTGGTTATTTTAAGTGGTTTGAAGCAGAATCTGTGTTACAGAATACCTAGCGAGTGTGTGCGATCGATCGAGATCAGAGCGGCATCGATAGAAGAAGACTACACTACGTATTGTAAAAAAACGCCGGCCGGCTTGTAATGCCGCAGATCCGAGTTCGAGACGAACTGTACCGGTTATCTGGAGCATAGGAAACGGCTGCAAGCGGCGATTTGAAAGTGGAATATGTCTTGCCTCGCACAAAGGTTGGTGTTGATGTTTATGAACACTCCAATTCTCCCAAGTGGTAACATAAAGAATGTATGGAGCTTGGTGAGGAGAATATGCATGTGGATATTATATTGGGCCTTAAAGGGTTAATTTAAAGTCAGCAAAGTAAGTTTCCACCCAAACCTCAGGTCCTTGTGTATTTCTCAAGGAAGTTTTCTGACGTATAAGGATCGTATTCAGTCAGCAGTTCTGGTGGTTGCAAGTTTTGAGTCTGTAGATGCTATGCAACGCTGCAGCCGACTCGCCTCGATTGAGTTCTTTCTTTTTTCAGATTGAGTAGCAAACAACGACCACAACAACAATTTATTGAGGCATTTCGCTACTAGCTCAAGGCACTACCTATGCAAGGTCATTAATGTAACAGCAACATATGACAAGATGCAGAGACAAATGCAGCAATTGATCTACAGATAACAGGATCAATGCCGACTGTTAAAGAGGAAGAGGATGTTTGAATAATTTCTATCTAGATATTTGAAGAGAAAATATTTTTCACTTATTTCATGGAATAATTTGAAACGAAAACTGTCATAGAGTTTTTTAATATCATTTAATAGTCCGTACAGAAATTGCATAATCTTAGGGATTCAGGGCGTCTACCCGGCTGTTTCAATAGCCTTATTTCTGCTTTATTGCTTCCATCACTTTTAATACAATAATATGTTAGAAATAATCTCAGTGACAAGCTTTTAAAATCAAAAGTGACGAGGAGTCTACAGAAATGCAGCCGAAATGCTTGAAATAGCAGACCCCCTCAAACGGCCATTAGTTAACGTTATGTTGAATGCTTGTTTTACAAATCAATTGAATGATGACAATAATAGAAGGAACAAAGAGTGAGAAAAAATTGATCGTTGGAGAATAATTTGCCACTATCGTTACTGCCCTGCTGTGAAAGAAATTTTTGCTTTATACATTTTTTAAAAGAGGAAATGGACTTTATATCTTTTGTCTTTTTGTCCCTTTGCTTTGAAGAGCATTTTTTGGCTTTTTGGTTGTTGGAGAGTAACCTGAGATTTTTCTTTAAAAGAGGGCGGAATCCGTGTTACATTCCGCCATTTCGTCTTTTCATTTCTAAAATTTAGACTTTAAACTGAATTCAATACACAGATGACACGACTCTTATCTTAGACGGTTCTGAAAACTCATTCATAGAAGCCTTGAAGATGATAGAACTTTTTGGTAATATATCCGGCCTACAACTTAACTATAGCAAAACAGAAGCCCTGTGGACAGGTGCCCATGCTGAAAGCGATGTTAAACTTCGTCCTGAAAAGAACCTTAAATGGCCTGAAAAAAAAAACCAAAGCCTTAGGAGTGTGGCTCTCAGCAGACCCCGATTTGACCCGTGTCTTTACACTACAACGACAAGTTGAAAAAGAGAAAGGCAATCTCAGGCTGTTGGAAGCTGCCTAGACTTGGTTTGTTAGGGAAAATCAGGGTCTTAAAAAGCCCCGTAGTATCACAATTAACATACATTTTTCACCTTTACAAACAAATAATAAGGTAATCAAAGAGATAAATGGGATGTTTTACAGATTTTGTGGAACGACGAAGGAGGCAAAAATAAAACCAAATATAATGATGAACGATTACCCTGAAGGAGGACTTAAAAGGATTGATGTAGATTCTTTGGATTAAAAAGTGCTTAGACACAGAAAACCAGGGATGATGGACAGGCTTTTTTGACCTTGAACCTAGGAAATATGGAGGCGTAGAAACAAAAACGTCACCTGCATACTCAAGCGATCAGATCCTTTCGTCAAAGAAATTCTTGAAATCTGGTCAGAAGTGATTTTCGAACAAACAGTAGTGTCAGAGGACCACTTTCTTTCATCGCCCCTATGGTACAACTCCCTGATAGGAATAAAAAAACAAACCAGTTTTCTACAAAGACTGGCACGTTAAGGGAGTAACAAAAGTTAAACATTTAATTAACGGACGGCTCTGGCAATTTTATTTCACTCCCTGCCTTTTAAAATAAATATATAAGATCAAACTACAACTTCAAATTAATTTCTGCTGCTTACTTGCTAAATAAATTATATTTGGATGTGTAAGCATAAACAGTGTCACCAAAACTTAACGACTTTTTGCGATATCAGTTTCGTCTCCGATTAAATAGTTTCCGGCTGAAGGCTGGAGTCTCTCAAACTTGGCCATTTTGGTAATTTTAATGTGCTCTTTCTAGCAGCATGGATAGATTTTCGCTACCTGGACAAAATCAGAAGTTGAGAAAAAAAAGGAACCAGGGATGCTATTTGGCTAAGCTATTCGACGTGGGCGGGTGGAGACCACTCAAACCAAGAAACTATGGCTTCTGCTTTGCAATTCATTTGAACAATGGGAAGGGGGTCTGTTTTGTTATGGCGGCTGTTTACCTCGAGTAGCCTATTTACGATGATATTACGTTGCATTTCCCACTTATCAGTGACAATCTCTCCAAATGCCAGTTTGATTTATCTCGGTTGAACATGAGTGAGTACTGACTGCAGAGCAGACCATACTTGGTAACGAATGCGGGCACCGTTCAAGAGTTCTAAAAGGTTTCGCAAGATAAGCTTTCCGCAATGGCGACAGCTTCGAGAAACACATCATTTGTCTGGCAGCGTCTTTGAATAAGGCAGACGTGGCCGTGGAAATTGACGGTTGGGTATTCCCCTATGAATTGCCTTGCGCCCTGTCTATGTTTTCAGAGGGGTCTCATTTTTTTTGCTTGACTTCTACAGAACAGGCCGTATACTTGGGGTCATCGGGTTACAAGTTTCTGGAGGCCTCAAAGGCTTGAATATAGTTGCTAGATAAGTCAGTTTCACCTTGAATAAGTCCGTGCAACGTCACACCCAAATTTGAAGTCTTTTTTTTCTTAAAACACAAGATGGATGGGGAAGCGAAATTCCAGCAAAATTTGATTTCGAGATCGGTAAGCCCTTCTTATTGAGGTGCCCTAGCTATGTTTTTCTTTTCAAACCACGACTTGCCGAGAGAAGCGGGGCCCAACCTACCGAAATGATAGCTCACGAAAGACAGTTATCCGTCAGTTGCTGGCGAATTGTGTAATGTTTGTTTCGTTCTCCCTTTTCAGTCACCACTATTGATCGAAAACCCCAGTGAAGCTATAACCGACCAAGTGAAGCCGAGTGAGCAGACAACTGAGGGCGTTCCAGGGAAGGCTTTACAAGCCGATCCAGTTTCTGTAAGTTGAATCGAGTTTCCTTTCAATCGGTTTTTAGTTTGCGTCGACTTGCCTGAAAATTTTAATCGCCTGAGCGATTAACTGAACTCGTTGCGTATGTTCCCTTCTTGAAAGCTCTAGTTTGCAAAACGTCGCTGAAATGTGGCTCTAATATCATTGGCAGATCGACACGGAAGGATGCACAGGGGAAAGCAATTCTTGTGCCGAGGTGAGCTTTTGTTTACTTTTGAACAAAGAGCTACAGTCGCTTAGCGCCCTCAGGGCTCGACTGGGTTAATCTTCGGAGTCACGCGTTCCTTGCAGACTGGTCAAACAATTTAAAAATGCACACAGTCAAGAGCTTTAGAGAGATCAAGAAAAGATCATCCAATAATTAAATCCTTTCTTACCCGACGACTAGGCTAACGAGCTTCGTCAATGATATACTTTATCCCTTTAGTAAGGACAGAGAACACAATACGTCGAGATACGTTCCTACTAGTACTCGCTGCGTTTTCTTAATTTGTCCGTTTTTCAGAAGTCAGACCATCGGGTGTCCCAGAGTCGCTCACCTTTGCTTGACAATTTGGTAAGTTTCTGCAATCAGTTTTGTTTGTTTGTTTGTTTGTTTTTAAATTTTTACTGAGCAATCGTCTTGTTATTTCATTGATTCCTGTCATAGCTTCTTCCTTTATATTTTGGCTCAAATGGCGCCATTACATAAGTCAGAAACCCTGATGTTTTCCGTTGTTGAATTTTTGAAATTCAGACCCGGAATATCCAAGAAGGGCGCACAAAGCACAAATCTTCCGGTCAAGGCCACTTCTCTGGTTTCCTCCCCGTGAGTGTTCAGTTAAGACCTAAGGCAGGCACCTTCTCAGAAGGCGCTGGTTACTCGATTGATCGCTTAAGTGACTGTCAAGATTAAAATCTCATTGACCTTGTTTGTTTTCGCCGAAAGCCTGTATCATCTGAGCGTTTTTTTGCTCGAAATTCGTAACTTGAAATTCTTGGTTACCTCTTGCTTTTGAACTTATCTCTGTCCTAATGGCACGTTACTCTCTTGTTTGTAGAAAAAAAATTCGGTTGGGAGAAGTGCAGGATCCATCGGTAGGGTTTTTTGGTTCTTTTGTTTGTTTGTAAAAGTACTCAAGCACGAAAGACACCCTTGTTTCGGCTTATCGTGAGCTAGAAGTATCGAATTAAGTGATGACAATGACACAAAGGCAATCAAAGCGGAAAACTGTTTATTGCGTATGTTTTCTCGACGTGAGTCAGCTCTGTTTGCAAGGTGTCGCTGAAATGTGGCTCTTTCATTGGCAGGTCGACGTGGAACGATACACAACGGAGAGCAATTAATTCTTTTGGCCCAGTCATTGTTGCGGTAAGCTCTATTTACTTTGTAAAAAAGGGCTTCAGTAGCTTGCTTACCTTGCAAGTGGGTTAATCGTTGAAATAGTCAAGCGGACCCTTGCGCGCTTTGCAATTTTCCTTACAGAGGTCAAGCGATAAAACGTGACAACATCAAAGCCTTAGAGAGATCAAGAAAAGCAAGCTCCCATAACTCCTCTCTTCGCCGACGATTTAAACATTATTCGAACGAGAAACTGAACAAGCTTTGTCAATGCTACTTAATTCCTTTGAAAGAACTGGGGAACAATGAATGCCGTTTTCGAACATTTCGGTTGATTTTTCCATTTGTAAACAGGAACTAGACAATCAGTCGTTTTTCATGCTAGCGCCTTTTGGTATAATGTCCAGTGTCCCGTTTGTGATCTTGCTTTAGGAGGCACCCTTGAAAAGTGAACAGAACTCCTCACCTGGCCCTTGGACATCTCTCGCAGACACCAATTTGGTAATTGCTCGGTTGTTTACTGAGCAATTGTTTTGTTAGTCCTTTATTGGTTTTCTAAAAGCGCAAATGCCGCTGTTACTGTCGTTTGCAATTTGACAAGTTGTTAGCCCGACCTTCCGGGAGCTTCCTCGCTTCCTTCCTTCCTAACCCTAAACCCCGGTAATTTTATGCGTTTCTTGTCTGTTCTTCAGAAGTCAGACGATCGGACGTTCTGTCGGTATGTATGAGTTAAACCAGCCAGTTAGTCACTCATCCTCTGATGATTTTTTGCTGTTGAATTTTTAAAATTCAGGGTAATGTCCAAGGACGCAGGAGCCAGAAATCTTCCAGTCGAGGGCAGTTTTCTCGTTTTCTTACGGTGAGTAAAGTCACACGGTTGCAGCTGGTGCTTTTTCAACTATTAGGTGACCCTAGAAATCAAGGGACATTGGTCCTTAATTAAATGTCTAGTCACCTACGCATTTAGCCACTCTGCTAAGCTGGACTGATTGAGCCTCGATACGCCGTCCTTCGAAAGACTTGCATATCAGAAACGAAAGTGGGCAATGCTAGTGCTTTCTGTCGACTGCGTCGGGGACAAATGCAATTTGATAACAACAACAATAATAGTGAATTTGGATGCAAATTCAGTGGGTTTTCTTCTGCGATCGGTAGTTATGGGCTTGCGTTTCTCCTTAAGTGGTTACTTGCTCGAACGCTTAACTTACTGTGAACAGTAAATTTCAGTAAGCTGTTTTTCAGTGGAAAACTTGCGTGTAACAACAAAAACCGCAACAAAACGTAAGGGTTATTGCGTACTTGAATCGCTGATAGTCACAATTTGTGTCACACGGGTTTTTTTTGCTGGAAGCTGGATGAACCGAATCACCCAATTGGATAGGGAAGTAATACATGTTTGCCTCCCTTTCATTATTGCTTCCCAAACCCCACCCCACTTGTTATCTTTTTGCACCTTTTCGCCATGTGCTCACACGTATCCTGCATGGTTAACGCGTCTCCTGCTAGGCTAAAAAGAAACAGAAATGGCTGCAATGCAGGCATAGTAACCTTGGTCTCCCCACGGCGGGGCCAAACCACCCCTCAAATGGGTCATCGGTAGCCCGAGGTGAATACTGGGTAAATTTCAAGATGGCCGCCACAATTTAGGAATGCTACAATAAAAATCCAAGATGGCGGCCAATGCCAATTTTTCTGATTGTCTTCAGCCAGCTCTAAGACGAGCTAAAGCGGACTGCTTAGGCGAAACATCTAGCGGGGATGGAGTAAAAATAGTAAATGACTTTTTCTCGGAGCTGGAGAGTGCCGTTGCAGTCTTAGAAGACAAATATAGCGATCGTTCTACGTTTGCAAATGTGCAGTGTTTATTGCCTTCACGGGGAATGGTGGCAAGGGCGCTAAGGAAGCTTCATTTGAAGATTGTCCGTCGCCTTCATTCAAGGCCAAACTTGGCGAATCCATGGGCTGGTGAGTTCACCGTCGACATGCCTGGAGAGACATTCTCTTGCATTGCAAAAGACATTATGGGAAGGACAAATTTTGGGCATCAGTTACTGGAAACAAATACCCAGACTACTTATAAGATAGTCGACATTCGAAAGGCAAAATACCTATTCAGAAGAATGGACATGGATGGATGTGAAGTGGATAGGGACCGTATTTTAAAGAAGCTTCTAAATGAACCACTTGAAAGATGTGAGGTAATTGCTTCACAAGAGAAGCCTCTGGAGTTAAAATTTCACAAGACAAATGAGGTTCTGTCAGTGAAGTTTTATTATGGTTACTGGAACAAGAGTGGTGTTCCACAGCACCAAAATGATACAGCTATTCCCATTAACAATTTTGCCAAACTTTTGTTATTGATTTATTTCATATTTACTATATCTAGCTGGATTTTTGAAAAGGTAGCTGCTGAAAATTTGCCCATTTTCACTGGAACAGTACCAAAACATCTACACATCTACCCTTTATTAAGTCGGTAAAAAATCGCGAGATATCACACCAAGTAACCATAAAAAATCATAATAAAACCTCACTGACAGAATCTCATTTGTTTTGTGAAACCAAGGATTTATGACTCCAAACAGCCTGAAAACCATGCGAAAGAGAAACAAAAAGGAAGGGAAGAGAGGGGAGAAGAAAAAAGAACTCCTGGTACTCATAATTCTTATATTGCCTACTTTGGAGATGAACGATAGAAAAGCAGTCGTGACATACCGGTTCAGATACCTCGACCGAGAAGTATCATTTTCAAAAATCAATCATTTAACAATAAACAATAATTAACAGCAGGACTTTTTTATAGCACATTCTTGTTTACAAATTACATTTATGTATACAAAGTCCATTCTATTAATTAATGCATGATCCTTAACAAAATCCAGACATAGTAAGCATTATGTCCACTTGCATGCACATTATCTAGATATCCTCTTTAAAAACCCAGAAAAGCATTTTTAATGCTAATATATATTTTAATTGGAAATGATTTAAACTGTAAATGATTCGAACCCAGGATTCATATTATACACTGCAGGTCGGTAAATTATGATCGTCTGGGTGAGTGTAGTCCTGAGAAGGACTGTTTGTGATGACATTGACTGACTTTTCGACAACCTGAGCGGAAGTCGACTTCCGTTTAGGTTGTTGAAACGTCACTCAATGTCATGACAAACAGTCCTTCTCGCTACTACACTCACCCGGACGATCATAATTTACCAACCTATGATATGACTCTGATTAGATAAAATTATATTATTCTCGGTTGATCATTACAGTAATCATCATAATATACATATTACCCTCATTGTTTTTTACTTGAAGTACACCTGTACATAACTAATTGTAGTAATATATAATTTCCTATTATATAAGCATTCTCTTTAAGAGCCAAGTACAGCATGCTGAAATGTCAGCTGCTATTTATATTTACATTTATAAATCAATATTGTATAATAAAAGAACTATATATTCCTACATGTATGTTTAAAATGATCTTTTTGACTTTTACAAATTATTACATATTGATTCATTACATTGAAGTTTTGAGAGTTTGACATTTGATCCAATCACAATAAATGCAGCTTGATTTTGGTTGTGTATAAGTTTCATTTGGTTGTCCTTAATGTAAGTGTTAAGAGGTAAAATTTGGTTGCTTCTGAGTTTTCAGAAAAAAAAATTATGAAAGTAACTGCCTAAGCTCTGAATTGACTTTTCCAGTGACAACACTTTGTTTTACTAGGTGCATCCAATTACTTTTGCAGATTGTGCAGCCACTATCATTTGGACTTGCCTTTGGTTGACCACAATAACAAAACCTGTTATCCTTGTCCTTTACCCTCTTTGGAATGTATGATTCACAGACCTTCCTTTTCTCTTGTCGGTAGGATACACTGAATGGGTCCATCTCTCTGAGCCACAAGAGACAGACAAACTCATGACGGAACACTATCCACCACCTCATGCTCTTCTTCACATTACAAGTGTTCTCGACATACTTGGCTAGCTTGACATGTTTAGCTTCTCGCCCCTGCATAGAATTTAGGCCGAGTCCAAAGCCAAGTTTCTCAAACAACTGTCTGGTGTGATAAGGAATGGCATATCCTATAGTCCACACTGAGGGACTAACTCCACTTAACAGTAAACAGTTTGCTGTGAAGTAGTGTTGGCACACCACCTTCAAATTTTCAATCTGCTGTTTGTCCACCTCCACTCTAGAATAAATAGCAGCCGAATCTCTGAGGTTTAAGCCAACAAGGGCCATGGTGTGTAATTTCACCATAGCATTCTGGGATAGATTAGCTATTTTTAAAACCTCCTGGACAAGTGAGGCAAAATTCCATGAAAACTTTTTGGACTCAAGTCCAGTAAATCTGTATGAAAACTGAATTCCTTTTTTTCTTTTCTCACTAAACCACCTGTGAAAACTGTTACACAGCCTTCCACACTTAACATTCTCACGCAGATGCTTCAGAAATAAGGATAGTGGGGATGTAATAGGGAGATCTGAGATGACTGTTGAAGCTTTCAGTTGAGCTTGACTGGTGTATTGCATGACCACAGTCAGGAGAGCTAAAAACCACTGTTGCCAGGCATTGTTGGTGTTGTGGAGTGGTTCTGCTTTAATGCAATCAACATATTTGCCAAGTGGAGGTACAAATTCCTGTCTTGACTTTTCTTTGGCAATGAATTTAGTTACCTCACTTCTTTGTTTGCCATTGGGATCCTTAAGTCTTGATTTCCACATTTCGACCTTCTTGGCTGTTTCAAGTCTCTTCTTGTAGACCCAGGGCTGCCAGGTTGCCTCAGAACCACCAATTGAACCACCAATTGTAGTCTTGTCAGTCTGGTTGACATTTGCAAATGGAGAAAAGTAAACTGCACAGTTATTTAATTCGCCTGACATACAAGACACCCATTTCATGTCAGCTGGAATAAGTTCAAAACGAAATTCAACCTGGTTGCCTTGAGCAGTTGTTAATTTCTTTCCTTCAATTTCCTCCATGTCTTTCATTAAATGCTCACTGTACTTTTTCATTAGTTGGGTATCTTCAGCACAGTTTGCACCCAGTAGGAGGTGGTTGTCATGGCAACTTTGCACCCTATTCAGGAGGTTCAGAATACTGACCAGGTATGCAGTTGCTGTGTCATCCTTTCCAAAAGGAGCACCATCTGCACCAAGAGCTACATACATCACCCCCTTTTCCCCATTAAACCAGTGAAGACAGGGGCTTTTGCTATCTACCAACAGGTAAAGGTCTGCAAGTTGCAGCAAAAATGGTTTCAATGGCCTGTATACACCAGGGAAAGCCTCTACAGAATATTTGGCAGCTAGGTTCTCTAAAGAAAGTACCTCACCAATGTCAATACTTCTGACAAAGGTCATAAGAGTTTTGTAAGGCAAAATTTTGGGAACTTCACACCCGGTCATAAACTCTGTTTTCACATTTTTCCTCTTTTTTCCAGTTTCTTTCACTACATCTGAACTGTTCCTGATACTTGTGTACTTCCTTTTGCTGATAAGGCCTCCTTCATATAGCACACGCATGCTTCTCACCTGATTTTCCTTACTTTTTTCGTACTGTTTAATTTTAGCTTTGACAATATTTGGAATTATGTCGTGCATACATTGATTTGATTTAGTAATGTAATTGGCCATTTCAGGTTTTGATGCAGTGCAAACCAATGTCGACCACAAACCATCAAGTACAGGTCTGTTCTCCTCACATGACCCTGTCCCTTTTGCTGCTGATCCGCTAACGTGAATTGGCCTCAGAATAGACAGAGTTTTCTTTCTACGTATCAAGAACTGCTTTCTAGACAGATTCAGTTTTTCACTGCATGTTGCACTGATTTCACTGGTGACAATGGGGCGTCTGTTTTCCTTTTTCTTTTTGGCTTCCCTGATGGAATCATCTCCATCTTCAATTTCAGCAATCTATAAGTGTTTCCAACAATAAAAAATTATTAATTAATAAATTTTAATACACAATTTAAAATATATATATTATTTATATATATAATATATAACTAACAATAAACTGGTCATAATAAACCTGGAAATGGATACATGCAATAAAAAATTTTATTTGTCATTTGTTATTACAATAAAAATACTACTTATATTGTTATATTATCCTTATTATTTTTTTTATTATCATTAATATTTGCAAACAAGAGTACAAAAATAACAATAATATCTAATAATGTCAAGACCATAACCTCAATTTATTTTGATATTTACTTTTTCATAAGGAGGCTTAAGCTTGGTCAAAAATTACAATTTAGCAGCTGATTATTGAGGCATTTTATTAAACTTATCATTTGAATATTACAATACAACAAACCTTTCGCTTTTTCCTTCGAATTCGTTCTTCGAGTTTGTGAACTTTTTTCTTCAAATCTTCAAGCTCCCCTGCTTTCTCGTGGAGTTGACACCTTAGATCGCTAATTCCTTCAGAAGCTTCGATAATGGCATTTGTTCTGTCCTTCTTAAGGCGGTTAAACGCTGCTAGTGGGAACCGTTGTTTGAAGCTAGGCGAGATTACCCTAAAAGGCACATGGGAGTATTTCTTTGCTTCGCAACAAAACTCATAAATAAATACATAAAACATAAGAACAAACACTGGACTCGCTTCGTATGACTTCAGAATTTGTTATAATCGGTTTACATTTAACGTAGATTTCAACGAAAATGCACTACCTTGGGCACTCTTGAGGCGAGCTTGCTTCGCCATTTTCGTCTCCTACCATCCTGCTTTTATCGGAAAATTTTATAACAACATAGCCTCAACACATACCGAATTATAGCTCTTGAAGCGAAGAATCTAGAAAAACGCGCCATTTGAGCAAGATTAGTACCCAGGGTCCACAAATAGCGGTCAAAAGTGAACTATTTCGGCACGAGTCTCCAGTATTGAAAACCCAGAAGCCTTTGCAGGCTTGCATGCCGCCATCTTGAAAAAAAGAGCCCACGGGAAAATGAAACTATTGGGGGGTGGTCAGGCCCCGCCGTGTCCCACTCATTCCTTCAATAGGTTAACCTGGGTCTTTACCACAAGTAATTACCTTAGCCTATACTCAAAGGCATTACTTTCACCTCAGAGTGTGAGTCAAAAAAATTGCACAGTTATTCCAAGCCATCAACTCAAGTCATTACAAAAGTAGTTCCAAAGATGCCATCCCACAGAATAACCCTGAAAAGCCAAACACAGCCATAATCCCATCTAAATAACTCATGAAATTATTTCTTTGTAGTCTTCCCAAAAAAAGGATCCTGAATCTGATTATGTTCAGACGGATGTTGGGGATGAATTCAAACGTGATTAAACGGAAGACGAAACGGTTGTCTTGAACTAGAACTAGATTTAATCAGCTGCTCCTGAATTACAAACATCAACGTAACACGAGTCGAAGGTGATTACAAAGGTCGATTAAACTCGTTGCGTAAGATGTGATCACGTGTTCAGTTTTGGCACGAACATCCTTCCCCCTCCCGTGTTCGACGGCGGGGCGAGGCGACGAACACTACTTCGCACCTTCTAGTAAACACAGTTTAACAACAGGTTGGATGTAGGTCCCACTCTTGGTACGGACTTCGGCTGCTCTGACCCTTCCGTCGTCTCCTGGAAGCACTCTTAGTACACGAGCTAATGGCCAACACCTGCGAGGGGAATTCTCATCGACGACGAGGACGAGGTCTCCTTTACGAACATTGCAGGTGTCATTTGTCCACTTTCGGCGTTCCGTCAGCGCTGAAAGATATTCTCGGAGCCAGCCTTTCCAGAAGTGCTGGGTCATTACTTGCGTGTGCTTCCACGTGTTACGACTACACAAGTCCTTATCCTTGACGACATCTGGCGGGACGTTAGGGTTTCCTCGACCGAGCAGAAAGTGATTCGGCGTCAAAGCTTTTTCGTCGCGATAATCAGTACTCACATGAGTAAGGGGGCGGCCATTCAGTAACGACTCCACTTCAGCCATAAACGTGAGGAACGTTTCATCATTGACACACTGCTTTCCTGCCACCGCCTTTAGCGCTCTTTTGGCAGACTGAACGAGGCGTTTCCAAACGCCTCCAAAGTGTGGCGAGGACGGGGGATTGAACTGCCACTGCACCCCATCGGCAGACAGTTGGTCACTAATTCGCTCGCCATCCAGGCGCTTGACAGGTTCTCGAAGCTCTTTCTCGGCCCCAACGAAGTTGGTACCGTTATCAGACCAAATATTGGCTGGCTTTCCACGTTTAGCTATCATCCTTCTTATAGCCATCAGGCAAGAGTTAATGTCTAGTGAATGAGCGATTTCAAGATGTACCGCACGGGTGGTTAAGCACGTAAAAAGCACTCTCCGTAGCGCTTTTCTGTCTTTCTTCCATGGCGTACAAGCATGGGGTCAAAGTAATCAACACCGGTGTTCGTGAACGGCGGTTGCTGATAGCCCAGTCTCGAACTGGGCAGGCCAGCCATGACTGGCGGTTCGGGTTTTGCCCGTTGTCTTCGACACGATGGGCAGCTGGACGAAATCTTCTGAACTGTGGCTAGCCCTTTCAGGATCCAGTACTTCTGTCTCAGCTCGTTCAAGACATGCTTGTTACTTGTACAGTACAAACGGAGATGGTGGTGCATCACAATAAGGCGCGTTATTTCGTGCTTCGGGTCCAGAATCAAAGGATGTCGTGTCTCTTCAGGAAAGGGGCTTTGCGTAGACGACCACCTACCCTCAAGCATTCTGCTTCGTCAATGTATGGTCTAAGCGCACTGAGTCGGCTCTTAACTGGCAAACGCTTGTTTGCCTTTAAGGCTTCAAAGTCTAGAGCAAACGAGTCTCTTTGACTTTTCTGTACGGCAATCAACTCTGCATTGCTGATTTCTGCAGTGGTTAGAGACGACAGGATGCGGCCCCCAGGCTTTCTTTTACAGTTTTGGACGAAACGACCTATTCATGCAAGGACACGACGGAATCTTGTCCAAGAGGAGAACTTCTCTGGGTCTGGAAAGTATGCTCTTGGATCAGTAACAGATGCATGGCCTGACCACTTTGTGTTCTTCACCCCGACATCATTTCCACGGAGAGGACCAAACGTGTCTTGGGGCCACTGTTCTTCGGGTTTGGACAAGAAGGCGGGTCGGTTAAGCCATCGGCAATGTTTATTCAAATCTGCCGCCCGAAGGCCTCGGGTGCAATCGTCAGCAGGGTTCAAATGGCCAGGGACGTGTCTCCACTGCGTCGGGTCGGCTGCATCATGAATCTCTGACACCCGGTTAGCTACAAATATGTGAAAGCGTCGGCTTTCATTAGATATGTACTGCAACACAGTTTTCGAGTCACTCCAAAAGATGGTGTCCTTGACAGTAACAGTCAACTGTTGCTTGACCAGGTTGTATAATCTTACGGCTAGGACGGCAGCTTGAAGCTCTAGACGAGGAATGCTTAACTGCCTTAAGGGTGCAACGCGATTCCTTGCCATAACAAACGAAACCTCAATCGTACCATCAGGAAGTGAGTATCTAGCATAACACACGGCACCAAAGCCCATTTCGGAGGCGTCAGCAAATATATGAAGTTGTATCGAAGCTTCAGGACATGTGTCAACACAGAAACAGCGGGGCAGTTCAAATTCACTCAGTTTCACCAGATCACCAAGCCAATCTTCGCAAATTCTGTGGTCTTCTTCATCTAAGGGCTCGTCCCAGCCTTTGTTCTTACGCCACAACATTTGGATCAGACATTGCACGGGCAGCATGTATGGAGCTAACACTCCCAATGGGTCGAACACGGTTGAAAGACGGCTTAGGACGCCTCGCTTGGTTGACTCATACGCCTGACTTGAGCAAACAGAGAAACGGAAACAATCTGTTTCAGTGTTCCATTTCAAACCCAGTGTGCGTTCAATTGGAAGTTCGTCAAAGTTTACATCAACCGACGGGCTAGCTTTCTCTTCGGGAGGGATCTGTGACAGGACTTCACGCGAGGAGCTGATCCACTTGGTCAACCTGAAACCGCCCCGGGACAAGAGAGAAGTCATTTCACGGAACATTCGCACTGCGGTGGCTTCGTCACATATGGATTTTAGAAAGTTTATACATGTAGAAATTCTTCTCTACTGATTGGATCGTATCTTCAGAAAACAAGACGTCTTCACGGTTGTCAAGTGCTGTCTTTCTCAATACATAGTTTGCCATGCACGGGGAGGACGCAGCTCCGAAAATCATGACGAGCATCTGATACACATCAGGTGGGCGTTGCAGTTCCAAGTTCCGCCACAGGAAACTGAGAGCAGGCTGATCTTCTTCTCTGATTTGAACTTGGTGAAACATGGCCTCGATGTCGGCGGCTAGGCCAAGGCGCTGTTCTCTGAATCGCAACAGCACACCCACTAGGCTATTCAGGAGGTCCGGCCCGGTGTGAAGTTGGCCATTTAAAGACACTCCATCGTGTTTGGCAGTAGCATCCATGACGATGCGGACTTTGTCGGGCTTATTGGGGTTACGGACTGGATGATGCGGCAGAAACCACTGTTTTGGGGTCGGGATGGCTGCCTGTACGGGGCTAAGCTTTCTAGCGTAACCCTTGTCAATGTAGTCTTCAATAATGGCACAGTACTTCTTCGCAAGGTCTTCATCACGCTTAAGTTTCCTTTCGGTGGACTCCAGTGGCTTTACAGCCATGAGACGGTTGTCGGGAAACTCTACTTCTTGCTCTCTCCATAGCATTCTGACTTCATATCTGCCAGACACATGCTTAACAGTTCTTTCTAATGTCTCAATAGCCCTTTTATCTTCAAGAGAACGGGGTGTCACGTCTTCATACTTCGTGCCAAAGGATTCCGTTCGCCACCAGTCTTCTACTTGCTTGTTTAACGATTCTTCAACGTTCAGGACACGGTGCACATGCATAACATGAAGACACTCAGGTTTGACAACCGACTTAACTGAACCAGCGAGGGTCCAGCCAAAGGCTGTGAGAATTGCAACAGGCTGCCGTGGACGACCTCTTCGCACATCACGCTGTAATATCGCATCCTAAACGTTTGCTCCCAGCAAAACTGTCACGTCTTCGGAATTAACTTCAGGAATACTCAGATTGTTCAGGTGCGGAAAATCCTCTATCATGGCACGAGTAACCTTTTGTGGGGCAGGTTTAACTGTGGTACGGTCCAAGCTTCTTCTACGGCTATCTGGGCACTGGCTTCTGACCCCCCAGTGCACCAACATGAAAGAACACCTTTCTCGAACGTACGGGTCGGCCAGACGAGTTTATGGTACCAAGTTGTAAAGGGCCTTTCTCGCCATCAAGGCCAATTACATCAGCAAAGCTTTCCAGGATAAGGGAAGTTTGACTGCCGGAGTCTAGCAGCGCAAATGTACTTACTTTAACCCCTTTGGTGGTCGCAACTACTATCGGTACGGTCTGCAGCAGAACAGCAGTGGGAACGCAGTTAACGGATGAAGCTCCAACAAAGACGGGTGCTGGTGCATTCAAAGGCGGGACGGGAGGCGGATTGTTCACAGATGGCATTCTGACGAGAACAGGTGCTGCACCATGGATTAATGGGTGGTGGTATTTGTCACAGCCTTCCATGTTGCATCGTTTCTTGCGTGTAGTCACGAGACTGGTGGTCCGTCGACTCAAAACAAGAAAAGCACAACCTCTTTTCTTTACCTAGTTGAGCTCTTTGGTTGACATCCATCGCCAGGAATTGAACGAAGTTGAGCTATGTCTCCCTCACCAACAATCGGGTGATCAAGTACAGTTTTTTTAAAGGCTCCAGCAACGAGTTCCTCATTTCCAAATTGTTCTTCAAGTTCTGTCAGGGCTGCTTTATAGAGATGACCATGATTGAGCATCCCTCCAATAGCTCTCTTTGCATTTCCGGTCAAAGCCGTTTGGAGGTAAGTCATTCCCTGCGTATCGGTGAGGGGTTGGTCGTGTACTAAGCATTTAAACAGTGATATGAGCTGAGGCCACTCAAGGGGATCTCCTGGAAAACGCGGCAATTCTAGACGTGGTATTGATTTTACGAACGCTGTTGTTATCTCTACTTTTGTTTCCCCCTTTGTCGGACTCTGCTTAGCTGAGGTCTCCTTAATCCAAGAAACATCAAGGCGCTCCTCCGTGTCGCAATAAGCTTGATCAGACTTAGGAGACTGCTTGTTTAACGTAGATGATTTAATCGGGGGCGGCAACTTTACATTTTGCAGAGGTAAAGAGTCATTGTGATCCTTATCACTGTCAAGACTTTCCTTTATGTTGGGTTTAATGTCACGGTAAACAGTTTCAACTTCAGCATCTTCAAAGTCCCGTAAACGGTTCTCAATATCTTCTGTATCTCTTTTATTCTTGTCAGGAATGTCAAGCTAAGCTTCTAATCGCAATCTTTGGACCTCATATTCAAGTTCTCTTATACGGCGATGTTCTTGTAATTGTCTTTCCTGTTCGAGGTTTTCTGCTCGCTTTCTTTCCTCCTCTAGTCAGCGTTGAGCTTCTTTTTTTGCTTGTTCCATTTGCAGATCCATCACGCGTGCACGCCTCTCGCTTTCACTCGCACGTGAGGGTGGGCTTTGACCGCTGGCCGACTCAAATTGGAACGAAGGCGCGTATTCACTACCAGCTTCTGAAGGCGGTTCGTTTTCCCTTTCGTTTAGCGAAATTTCAATGTTTTCCAGGCATAGATTTGCTCTTTCAGTGGCCTTTTCCGTTAGTTCTGGGTGTTCCTGCAATCCTTCAAGTTCC